>WOXC01010087.1:0-198568 GCA_011680675.1 Gymnobelideus leadbeateri | reverse complement strand
ACTGCTCATAGAAAAGTTGTCTGAAATCATGTTGAATGGGCTTTAAGGTTTGCAAAGCACTTTTTCCACCACAACCCTCTGATTAACATAGTATGATTTAATAACGTAATTCATCCTTAACTATCTCTTAAGTCAAGTCACTCAGACACTTTAGTACATAATGTATCTGAATGCAGCTTTAGTGTGCCTAAAGATAATATGTTATCAATGGAAAGAGGTATGTTTTTGTAACTTGCCAGTACCTCCATGTTTAATGCCCAGGGGACATAGACTAAAAATACAGAAGTGAAGGATTTCATCAAGAGTACTGAGAGACAAACATGTAGGAAAAAGGGATAATGTCTGCCAAGGCATTTAAGGTAAGCCTCATCCCATGCAATATTCTCAAAGGCAAAATATATGGGCTTTACAATCAAGAAGAGTTTACTCTGCAAAGCTAAACATAATGTTAGAGGGGAAAAAATAGATTTTTAATTTAATAGAGGACTTTCCAGCATTTCTGATGAAAAGATCAGAGCTGAGAATAAACTTTAAAATGTAAACACAAGAGTAAAGAGAATCTCAGAAGGTAAATTTATTTACAGCTAGGGTGGAATAGACAGTAATTTCTCTCCCATATTTGTGAGGTACCAGAATAGGTGGAGGGAAGTTCAATTTTGTCCTGCTTAGCCAGAGAAAACAAAATAACATGGGTTATCAGAGTACAGATATGGTCCTATAACTATCTGTGGTATGTATTTTTTAAAATTTTATTTTTTATTCTGAACACCAAAAAAGAGCAGTTCAATGCAGGGGTGGGGAACCTGAGGCCTCGAGGCCACATGTGGCTCTCTAGGTCCTCAAGTGTGGCCCTTTGACTGAATTCAGACTTAACAGAACAAATTTGGATTCAGGACTTCGAGGCTGCAGGTTCCCCACCGCTGAATTCTAGACAGAACATAAAAAAGAGGATTGTACATGAAATCAAGTGTCTCCATTTCATGCTGCTTGATTTTTTAAAAATATATAATAAATTTAACACACTACTTTCAAAACCATCTTGCTTGTCCCTGCTTTCTGAACTTCTGTTCTTTTCTGAACATCAAAAAAAAAGTTTCAATGGCCTTTTTTTTTGCATCACTATTGCTAAAACTTACCCTTTTCCACCACTACCACCCCTCCAATTAAAAACTAAGAGAAAGAAAATTAAAACTTTTTAATGAATAAGTTTAGTTAAACAAAATGAATTCACACAGTGGCTATGTCAAAAAAACATATGAATTTCCCCACTGTGGGTCAATCACCTCTCTGCCAGGAGGTGAGTAACATGTTTGATCATAGGACCTCCAGAGATAGGGATCTATGGTTAATAATTGTTTTGATCAGAGCTCTTAAAGCTTTCAAAGTCTTTCTTTACAATATTGTCTTTATATAAATTTTTCTCCTGGTTCTTCTTACTTTGCTATGAACTCATTCAGTTCGCACTACTCAGGATTCTCTGAAACCATCTCTTTCATAATTTCATATATATACATATACTACAATTTGTTCAACCATTCCCAAATTGATGGGCACCCCTCCCTTAGATTCTAGTTCTTTGCTTCCATCTCCCTTTAATCTTTCTATCAAGAAAAAATTGTTTGTGGCTATAACTTTCCCATTATTATCCTTTTTAACCTCCCATCTTTACTTGTTTCCTTTTTGAGTTGATATATTCATATACGAAATCATGTGTAAAAGTTACCTTTGAGGTTTATCGGATGCTCACATCCCCTCTCCTTCCTCCATATTTATCTACTTTTCTTCTCAAGCACCCAAATTAGGAGAAATAGCAAGTTCCATCCCCCCCTTCTTCCTTTCTTCCTTTTGCCCTTCCCGCCCCTTTCCCCTCTTCAAACTCCCAAAACAGAACCAATCTATTCCCAGGTCTTCTGTTTTTCTTGTTTAACTCCCTCAATACCCTTTGAAGTCATTAAGGTTCTGAAAAGATATGTTTCTTCTCTAATGTTAGCATTATGTCATCACCACAGCCCTTTCCAATGACTCAAATAAATTTAACTTTCTGAGGTTCTCTTTAGTCTTGTCTTATATTTCAAAGTTCCTTTTCAGCTCTGATTTTTTCATCAGAAATTCTGGAAAGTCCTCCATTGAATTAAAAACCTTTTTTCCCTATAAGATGTAATGGAAATGCAGATTTAAAGATCTTCCCTGCCCCTAGCTTAAGTGCACCTGGAGCCTGTGGTGGGAGGCTTGTTTTTCAGGAAAGCCCACACCTTGATGCTTTGTGATTGGGCAGTGGGTCAAGAGGGTTGTTACATTCTCTGAGCCAAGAGAAGGCTATATAAGCCCTGAGGAGAGGCTTTGCTTTGGGGCTCACTTTGAGATGTTGTGTGACTTGACCAGGTGAGACTCTGGGAAGCCGTTGTTGAGAGCCCCCCGGCTTTGAAAACCCAGATGTTGATGCTTCCCACTCTGGTAACTGTGATTTGGTATTGATGTATGTAATGTTGGGACAGTTTGGAAGCCTGTCTGTTTGATTTGTAAGTTCTGTAACTCTGAAGTTTGGGGTGCTGACCTTTTTCCCCTGAACTAGGTAATGTATGTTTGTTTGATTAAAGTAAGCTTGTTAACCCATTTTGAGTTGCTTTCCTTTTGAAAAGCAGATCTAAGAACCTGTGTTGGCAGTCACCCTGGGGAGATTGGGGTGCTTGCCGCTACAAAATGGCGACGAGGGATGGGATCTGCTGAGTAAAAGGAAAGTATGGGGGCTGGGATAATTGTTTGTTTCCCAGTTGTGGTAGCTGTGATTCTGTGGAGCCATGGAGCAGGAGAGAAGAATGTCCTGCATGCTGACTTCACTGAGCTGAGAGCAGGAATGGTGAACTGCCTGCATGGAGACCTGTGGAGAAGCCTGGAGCTGCTGCCTTCTGCTGGAGGAGAAGGAACCCAGGAGTTTGGAGTGCAGCCACAGGACAAGATAAGGACTGTGTGGCAAAGCTGGGGCACTGAATGTGTTTCCTTGCTGCATCCCACAGTTTGGGACCCGGGGGGATGGACTTGAGACCATGTTGGGTGGGGTGAAGTGCCATGCACCCCAAGGACCCCACAGTGGTTTTGTTGCCCAGCTCCCTCTCTGGATTTGGAAGCAGGGGCTGGAGCAGTGTTATGGGAAGGACACCCCCCTCCTCCCAAGAGAACTTTATGTGATAATGCTTTGTATTTTGTGAATTGATGTGAAAATGCAGTGTACTTTGTTTAAGACCCAGTGGCCACTTTGGTAACTTTAAATGTACCTTGAAAATATGACTTAAGAGATGGTTAGTGCTAATTGAAATGTAAATTGTCTATGCTATGGGCATACTTAGTAAGACTTTACTGAATAAGGTACTGGTTGTACTTTGAGATATTGTTGCAGATAAGAGATAATTGAGTTAATCAAGACTTTGCCCCATGAGTGGAAGACTTGTACTTTGAAAACTGATGTAACTGATTGAGTTAACTTAAGAGTGACTATTTTTTTTTTTAATTTTACTGATAAGTTACTGAGTTAACATTTGCCCCATGAGTGGAAGACTTGGACTATTGTATTTTGAGATTATATTGTGATTTTATTATGTACCTGGAAAATGTGACCTAGGAGATGTTTAGTGCTAATTCAAATGTAAATTGTATATGCTATGGGCATGAAAGATCTTGGGGCCGAATGTAATGGAAATGCAGATTTAAAGATCTTCCCTGCCCCTAGCTTAAGTGCACCTGGAGCCTGTGGTGGGAGGCTTGTTTTCAGGAAAGCCCACACCTTGATACTTTGTGATTGGGCAGTGGGTCCAGAAGGTTGTTACATTCTCTGAGCCAGGAGAAGGCTATAGAAACCCTGAGGAGAGGCTTTGCTTTGGGGCTCACTTTGAGAAGTGTTGTGTGATTTGACCAGATGAGACTCTGGGAAGCCGTTGTTGAGAGCCCCCCGGCTTTGAAAACCCAGATGTTGATGCTTCCCACTCTGGTAACTGTGATTTGGTATTGATGTATGTAATGTTGGGACAGTTTGGAAGCCTGTCTGTTTGATTTGTAAGTTCTGTAACTCTGAAGTTTGGGGTGCTGACCTTTTCCCCTGAACTAGGTAATGTATGTTTGTTTGGTTAAAGTAAGCTTGTTAACCCATTTTGAGTTGCTTTCCTTTACAAAAGCAGATCTAAACCTGTGTTGGCAGTCACCCTGGGGATATTGGGGTGCTTGCCGCTACATAAGATTATGCTCAACTTTGCAGAGTAAATGATTCTTGGCTGTGAGTCTGTATCTTTTGCATTTGGGAATATTATATTCCTAGAACTTATGTGTCTTGTAGAAGCTGCCAGATCTTGAACCAGACTTTGGTTTCTTGTACTTGAACTGATTCTTTCTAGATGCTTTCAGTATCTTTTTTTTTTCATGTAAGAACTATGGATTTTGTCTGACATTCATGGGATTTTTCCTTTTGGGGTTTACTTCAGGAAGTAATCAGTGGATTCTTTCTACTTTCACTTTGCCCTCTAGTGCTAATACATTTAAGATTTCTTGAAATATAACGTCCAGGATTTTTTTTTGACATGATTTTCAGGGAATACATCGATTTGTAAATTATCTCTCTCACTATTTTCCAAGTCAGTTGTTTCTTATAGCAGGTATCATATTTTTTCATTCTTTTTAATTTTCCCTAATAATTTTTACTGTCTCATAGAATAATTCTAGTTTTCAGGGCATCCATTTCTTACATAAAGTTTACTATTTTCTCATCTAATTTCATCTTCTTTCCCATTACTTCTAGCACTTTACTGTATTTTTTATCTTTTGCTTAATTTTTCTAGGTATTCATATAATTCTTGTGGAAAATCCATTTTTCCTTTGGTTTATTCTTGAAGCTATACAGAGTTACTCTTTTCTTTGAGGAAAGAGGATCTCTATAGC
Source organism: Gymnobelideus leadbeateri (assembly GCA_011680675.1). Classification (NCBI taxonomy): domain Eukaryota; kingdom Metazoa; phylum Chordata; class Mammalia; order Diprotodontia; family Petauridae; genus Gymnobelideus; species Gymnobelideus leadbeateri. Next base: position 193,645 of record WOXC01010087.1, on the reverse strand, counting down.
TATAATAATTTTTATTCTGTTCAGTGTCTTCTTCTGTTTGCCCATCACTCCATCTTTAATTCCTGAACTGGGACTTTGTGTCAAGGACAACCTCTGCCCCCTGTTTCATTTGGGTGGGGTGGTAGGCCTAGCTTGGTCCTACCCTGGATCACTTGGGTTGCTGAACCTAATTGCTGAACCTAAGGTTAGGTTCCCCTTACATCTCTGAGATTCAAATTCTGGATCTTCAAGACCCTTAGTGATGTTTCAGGACAAAGTTCTAGGGACCTTGGAGCCCCTGGGCACCTGGGCTAGCTAAGATTGAGCATTGTCATGTTGCACTGGTTTCTATCATTCCCCAGAACTTCCGACACCCGGTTTCTGAATTTCCCTGGGGCTTTCTGATGGGAAATCTTCAATTTTGTGCTTCTAGATATACAACCCTACAGGCCATATGTGTCTCTTGTTGGATGAAAGTGTCTTATTTGCTTAAACTAGTGCTGGGCTTCCCCCCGCTTTTTTCATTCCCTTGGAGCTTCTGGTTGATTTTTTTGTGTAGTTCTTAGATTTTCGTTTTTTGACCATTATCAAGTCTGGTATGAATTTCAAATTTTTGCTAGACTAGGCAATTGGGAGTAGGATGGTTTACCTTAAGTCAAGCAGACATTTTGGCCAGAAGTCCCATCTGAGGCATATAAAGCAATTAATGTGTGCTAAACTTGCCACTATTTGCCTGAGTCATTCCTGTGAGTAACAGTCTAGTTTCCCCTCCCACGATATGGAAGCAGAATGAAAAGCAGGGATCAATCCAAACCTAGCTTGAAAGTAGTCCATGACATCAGATTTGTGGCTATGGGGTAGAGATTAGGATATGCTTAATCTAAGGGGCAGCTAGGTGGCACAGTGAGTAGAGCATCGGCCCTGGAGTCAGAAGGATATGCTTAATCTGGACTTCAAGTAGACTCAGACATATCTGAGAATAATAGGAAAAATGATCCAGGAATCCCTAAGGAATATGTAATATTTATTTACTAGTAGAATCTATGTCTTTGGCTAACAATTCATCTGTGACCATCACTCAGCAATTGCTCCTTCCAAATTCTTGTTGCTTTCTGTAGCGGCAAGCACCCCAATATCCCCAGGGTGACTGCCAACACAGGTTCTTAGATCTGCTTTTCAAAAGGAAAGCAACTCAAAATGGGTTAACAAGCTTACTTTAATCAAACAAACACACATTACCTAGTTCAGGGGAAAAAGGTCAGCACCCAAACTTCAGAGTTACAGAACTTACAGATCAAACAGACAGGCTTCCAAACTGTCCTACCATTATATCAATACCAAATCACAGTTACCAGAGAGGGAAGTATCAACATCTGGGTTTTCAAAGCCGGGGGGCTCTCAACAACGGCTTCCCAGAGTCTCATCTGGTCAAATCACACAACACTTCTCAAAGTGAGCCCCAAAGCAAAGCCCCTCATCAGAGTTTATATAGCCTTCTCCTGGCTCAGAGAATGTAACAACCTTCTGGACCCACTGCCTAATCACAAAAAAGTATCAAGGTGTGGGCTTTCCTGAAAAACAAGCCTCCCACCACAGGCTCCAGGTGCACTTAAGCTAGGGGCAGGGAAGATCTTTAAATTTGCATTTCCATTACAATACTCTGCTTTCCCCTTTGTTTTTATGATATTATTCTCTCATGGTTCTATTTCTAGATTGCTCTTTTTTAGTCTTCTTTGCTGAATTATCATTCATGTCCCACAATTTAACCATGGGGCTCTGTTTTAGGCACTCTTAGTGGTCTCATCAGCTCCCTGGGATTAAGTAACATTTCTACTGCAGATGACTCGCAAATCTACATTTCCAATACAAATTTCTCCTGAGCTCTAATATTAGATCTTTAACTGCTTTCTGGTCACTTTTATTTGGATGTCCTAACACCTAAAATTCAGCATCTGAAAAAAAGTGAACTCACCTTCTTTCCTGCAATTTGTTTCTCCTCCAAACTTTGCTATTTGCCATATCCTGAGTTTTATTTTATTATATTTTTTACCACCACATCTCTTGCAGACCATACTCTTCACTCCAGCCACCAAGCCACCACCCGTACTCAGGCCCTCATCACCATTTACAGGAACTTATTATAAAAGCCTCCTAATTGTGTTGCCTGACTCTAGTCCCTTTCCTCTCTAATTCATTTTTATCATCGTTGCCAAAATAATTTTACAAAGACACTGTTTTGACCATGTCACTTTCCTGCTCAGCAATATTCACTAATTCCTTATTGCCTCAAGAAAATGATTCCTAACAAATGGCTCACAGAACTTTATGGGCCATGGAGCTATTGCAAGGTCCTATTTCATTAAATGGCCCAATGTAATAAATGAACAAACATTCCTCTGTAGAGTTAATAAACAACGTCTCACACATAAATGTTTTCAAGTATGTGTTATTCTAATTAATAAACTATAAATTCATTAAAAAATATCACTGGCTAGCTCTTTGTTATTTTGTATTTTCTCAATTTAGGGATATCAATAGTATAACTAGTATCATGTACCAGTCCCTGAAATTTTGATTTTATAAAGGTGTTCTCATACTCTAAAAGGTTTGGGGGAAGACTTGATCTAGAATAATATACAATTCTCTTAGTCTGAGATTTAAGGTACTGTGTGTAAGCTGGCCCCAATTTACCATTCCAGAATTATTTTACATGATTCACTTCTACACGATCTATATTCCAAGCCCAACTGAACTACTAGATGTTCCCTACTCTCATCCTGCCATCTTCTGACTCTTTGAATTTGCTAAGGCCACCATCCAAGCCTGGACTATACCCCCTTTCTGAATTCTTAGCTTCCTCCAAGCATCAGATCAAGCACCACCTCCTACATGTAGCTTTCCAGGATCTCCCTGCTGAAAGGTTTATCTGATTCAAATTTTCCAGATGAAAGACTAAATGATTGTAGACTTAATAAAATTCAAACAAATATATAGTTCTATTTTTCAAATGTATGTAAAAATTAATTTAATGAATAAAAAGCAAAGTTGCTTAGAAAGAATCATTGAAATAAAATGGACAACTTAAATGAAATGGATGAATGGTTACATAAATGCAAATATTCACATTAGCTGAATAAGAAATAGAGAACTTAACCCAATCTTAGAAAAAAGGAATAGAATAATTCACAAATGAGCTTTCAAAGAAAAAAAAAACAGAACCAGATAGATTTATAAAAAAATTATATCAAATATTCAAATAATAATTGTAATACTATATAAACTGTTAGTAAAAATGGAAAAAGAAAAGGTCATACCAAAATCCTTGTATGATGCAAATATGATCTTGATACCTAAAGTAGAAAAAGTCAAAACAGAGAAAGAAAACTATAGATTACAATATTCCTTATGAAAATTAACACAAAGTTTATAAATAAAATATTAGCAATCACAAACATTATATAAAATAAACAGGTTGAATTTATGCTAGGAATGAAGGGTTGATTCAATATTAGGAATACTATAAACATGATAGATCAAATTAATAGCAAGAACAACAAAAATTATATGATTATTTCATTAGATGCAGAAAAGGCTTTTGGCAAAATATAATACCAATTTCAGTAAAAACACTAGGAAACATAGAAATAAATGGACTCTTCCTAACAAGATAAGTAATATCTATCTAAAACTATAAACCAGTATTATTTGTAATGAGAAAACTAGAGGCCTTTCATATAAGATCAAGAATGTCCATTATCGGGGCAGAGCCAAGATGGCAGAGTAGAAACAGCATGTCCAAGGTGCTCTCTCCCCCCAGATCACCTCCAAACCATGTAAAAGGGGACTCTGAACAACTTCTGGAGCCCCAGTACCCACAGAACAACACAGAGAAGCTAACCTCCTGCTGAGGACAGCCCAGCAGCCCTGCAGGGAGCAGCCAGCACATGCTCTGGGAGCTGACAGCACAGCACTCTGGGAGCTGAGCCCAGGCCTGCATGAGCCTCAGTTTTAGCCACAGGGCAGCCGGGCCAGCAGCCTGCTGGAGGGACCCCAGAACACCAGTAGCTGTGGCAATTCCAGAATTATCAACACAGACATGCCTAGGACAAAGTGAGAGGTTAGTGCCCTATGGACTTTGGGACCAGTATTTGGGGAATGCGTTGGCTTCCTCCCTTGGGGGCTAGAAGCCGCTCAGGAAACACACCATTTTGCAGTTTCAGTGGCAGCTCCAGCCCCCGGCCTGCAAACGGTAGGGAGATTCAGTGATCAGTCTTGGGGGTTAATTGCTCTTGCTTTAACTTGCTTGGACCTGGATTGTGATCTGTGGGGGGAGGTATGGGGTGGGCATCCAACTTGCCAGAACTGGAAGTTGTGAAGACCCCAACATTTGGGACGGAAGCTCCCCTGTCTGGTGGCAGAGTCCTACTGTGGCAAAAAGCCCAAAAGTCAAGTAATTAAGTGGCAACGTGCCTAGGCAAAGGAAACAAAATAAACAGAAAAACGCAACATTAGACTCCTATTTGGGGGGCAAAGAGCATCGAACAGGAGGAGGACCGTGAGGTCAGAAATCCTGCTCCAAAAGCCCCAAAGGAAAATATGAGCGGGTTACAGGCCACAAAGGACATTAAGAGGGACTTTAAAGATTAAATAAGAGAAGTGGAGGAAAAATTGGGAAGAGAAATGAGAAGGATGCAGGAAAGGTATGAAATGAGGGTCAACAGCCTGACTGAGGAAAACAACACCTTAAAAAATAGACTAACTCAAATGGCAAAGGAGGCCCAAAAGGGCAATGAGGAGAAGAATGCCTTAAAAAGCCGAATTTGCCAGATGGAAAAAGAATCTCAAAAGCTCACTGAGGAGATTCATTCCTTCAGAGTTAGACTGGAGCAAATGGAAGCTAATGACTTTATGAGAAATCAAGATGCTGTTAAGCAGATCCAAACAAATGAAAGATTAGAAGGCAATGTGAAATATCTCATGGGAAAAACCACTGACCTGGAAAATAGATCCAGGAGAGACAATTTAAAAATTATTGGACTACCTGAAAGCCATGATCAAAGAAAGAACCTAGAAATCACCCTTCAAGAAATTCTCAAGGAAAATTGCCCTGATGTTTTAGATCCAGAGGGCAAAATAGAGGTTGAAAGAATCCACAGATCACCTCCTGAAAAAGATCCCAAAAAGAAAACTCCCAGGAATACTATAGCCAGGTTCCAGAATCCCCAGATCAAGGAGAAAATACTACAAGCAGCCAGGAAGAAACAATTTCAATATTGTGGAAACACAATCAGAATAGCACAGGACCTGGCAGCTTCTACACTGAGGGATCGAAGGGCATGGAATATGATATTCCAGAGGGCAAAAGAGCTGGGAATGAACCCAAGGGTCACCTACCCAGCAAAACTGAGTATTTTGTTTCAGGGGAAAATATGGTCATTCAGTGGAATAGAGGACTTTCAGGCATTCTTGAGGAAAAAAACCAGAAATGAATAGAAAATCTGACATCCAGACACAAGAAGGAAGAGATGCCTGAGAAGGTAATCAGGGAAAAGAAATCAAAAGGAACTAATCAAAGTTGAACTATTTACATTCCTATATGGAAAAGCAATAACTGTGACTGATGATATCTTTCTCACTATGAAAATAATGGAAGAAGGGTTTGTGGTCATATGAATACATATGTGAATTGTGTGTATATGGTTACAGTTATATATGGATAGAGGGCATAGGTTGAATTTGTTGGGAAGGGAGAATACTCAAGGGATGATATTATGAGGTGAGAGAGGAAAGTGGCAAGAGGAGATGGGGAGAGACAGGATAGGGTAAACTATCCCAAGTAGAAGAAGCAAGGGGAAGTGGTTGCAAAGGAGGGGGAGAATAGGAAGGCTAAAAAGCCAAAACCACATTCACATTGAATTTGGTTCAGGGAGAGAATAACATACATACTAAATGGGATATCTCAACCTGCAGCAGGATAGGGGGAAGGGGGATGAGAGGAGGGATGATGGATGGGAGGGCATCCTTGGGGTGAGGGGAGGTTGGAAGTACCCACTATAGAAGACGGACAGGATCATGTAGGGAATGGACCAGGTGGGGGGTGGGATGAGTGGGAGGGAATTATAAGCAGCCTTGTACAATATATCTACTATGATAATGTTTTGCATAGCCAGACATGTACAACATGTACTGAATTACTTATCTCCCAAGAGGGAATGGGTGACAAGGGAGGAAGGAAATGGATCTGAAATTCAAGGTCTTAACATTAAATGTTTCAAATATGTATATAAATACTAATATTAATACTCTTTTGCTTGTAATAGGGAGATAAGATGTGCAGGCATTGGGACACAAAGATTCACCTTCCTCTAATGGAAAAGTCGATGGGGGTATGGGAGAAGGTATGGGAGAGAGCAGATTGGAGGAAGCGATATCTTGTGGGACTGCTATTCTGGGAGGTTGGGTAGGGGAATAATGGGGGGAAAATGATTGCAACTCAAAATCTGGCGGAAATGAATGATGTAAAACAGAAGTTAATAAAGCATTTGTTTAAAAAAAATTTTTTTAAATGGTATCTTTCTTTTCTCTCAACTAAATTATCTCTGATTTAACTAAATATCTCTGATTTAATTACTGCAATCGATTGTATTAATACCCAACTGGTCTTTCATCACTTTGAAATTATAAACTGGGGTTCAAGTACAGCAACCCAGCAAACCAAACACAGGCACCCAAGCACCCCATCATCCCCCCTTAAACAGATGGGACCCAAAATCATTTGGGATAAGGGATGAAGGTCACTTCTTCATGCTGAGGGAGGACATAAGCTATCTCTGTTTCGTAGGGATCCACCATTTAAGGGGCTGGGTCTATAGCCAGTGGCCAGTGGCCAAAACATGGCAGAATCTAGGTCCAGGGGGTGATGGGTCATGGTCTCAGACAGTGGTGGGTACTCAGCCTGAGATGTCATCTGCAAGTGAAGGGTCCTGAGCCTAGAAAACACAAATTTGGCAAAGGGATTAAACAAACAAGGGCCAAAATGGAGTAGGAAGAAAGTAAGCAGAAGTGGGGTGAGGATGGGCTAGTATAATCCATTACTCAGACTACTGCACTTTCCTCTATATTTCTACAAACTACATAAACAAGATACTTCATAAGTTATTATTCTTTTACTAACATAATTATACTGCCTTAAACAATAGAGGTTCCTGACTTGAACCTCACAACTGAATAGTAGACATACATCCTTGTTTCACAAAGCTTGTTTATCCTCTGATTATATTCACTCTGGAAGAAAGAGATACTTCAGAAATTGAATCTTTAACATATACATTCAGTTGCAAATGTTAACTTTTGTTTAGATCATAGAATAACTACAAATTCAGATCAAAACAGCAAGATCTCTTCTGCTTTACAATTCATTACATTTTTATGAAGTTAGTTGAAAACTGTTAAAATGATCTTCAGCAGTTTGCATAACTTTCTGCACATATTCTAATTCTGGGTGAAAAATAATATTAGATTTTCCAATAACCTAACACAAAAGAGCTCATATCTTTTACTGACTATGTGATCTGATCATAGGAAATTTGCTATAGAAGGGGAAAAAAATCACCTTTAAACAGCAAATTTCACCAACCACAGTTTAGAGCCAGTTTTTATTCTTATGGAGCTGCAATAAGCAATAAGGATCCCATATGAAAGGGATTCCATTTAGCATTTGCCTTTCCCAAATGTAAACTTAAACCAATTAATTACTAATCTGGTGACCTTAAATCAGCTGGATGTGTTTTTCAAATTTTATACACAAACTAAAACTTGCTTTAGTGTCACACAGCCAATCAACTTATCACTAGCCTTAGATGGATAGGTTTGAAAACCACATGGCTCTATTTTTTTTTTTAATTTCACCAGCTAAGCAGACTTTTAGAAACACAATACAATCTTAGAAAGATGGCAACAACACAACAATGAATTTCAAATGACATCAAATGACTTATACAATAATTGATCTTATCACTCCTGGCATCCACTTCAAAGCTAGAAAGATAATAATGTATCCAACACATGCCAGTCATTACATTAAACATTTTACAATCATTATACCATCTTGATCCCATAACAAACACTGTTAATTTTCCCTTTACAAATTCAGGAAACAGGTCAAAGAGAGATCACAAAAAAACTTCTGGTTTTCAAAGCAATCCTAATATCTTATTTCCAACTTCTTAATGATTAAGTCTTAGAATTTGTGAAGATATTTTGTTTGTTTGTTTGCTTTTTATTTCTAACTTTTAGTATAAGTCCAGGATGACCAGATCAGGAACTATAAAGACAGGAATTTTGTAGATTTCTCAAATCACAAAATTTCAAAATATTACAACACTAGGGTCAGAGTGTTCCATTCCTCATTTTCTATTCCCTTAATAATATAACCTTATCAATGGGGGGAATGACAGGGAGAAGAGTCATGGTGGATTTTTTGAAAGTGAGAGCTTTGAGTCTTCCAGTCTCTAAGCTTCACCTCTGAGGGGTCTCTTTTATAGATCTAAGTATTTTCCCAATTTGCCTTAGGGTCAAAAAGTACCTATCTTTTGAGAGTGAATTCAATTGCCTTTAGTTGCAGCTGATGGGGCAAAAGATAGCTAGCCTGCCTGCTTCTTTGATCTGAGGGGGAGATTCCCAAAGAGGGGCCCACCTCCCCACCTCCCCTGATGCCCTATGGGGGAAGAGAAGGAACGGCACAGGTTAGAAAGTTCGCTCAAGCAGAGTGAGGTGCCCCCCCTTTAAGTTTTTGGAGACCAAATCCCTCAAGACACATGGCTAGAGTCTCCTATCTGGGAAGGCTCCTGCCCTGCTCCCACAGTCCCAGAGAGAGAGAAATTTCCCAATTTCCCAATTCCCTCCCAAGAGAGGGGGTATTGAAAACCCAACCCCACTCCCCTTTCCACTTCAGAGGGTGGAGAACTCCTCCTGTCAGCTCTGCCCTCTTCCCCCTCTCCACAACCAGTGGCAGCAGGATTGGGACAGGGGCCTGTGCCTTCTCCTGCCTGCAGGCAGGGCAGGGTTGGTCAGCCCTGCCCCTAGCCTGACACCAGAGCTAGGCTGTCCAGCCCCCCCCCCACCTTTGCTCCCTCCACCATGGCCACTTCCTCCTCACCCTTCCCTTTTCTTATCTCTCTCTTTCTCCAAAGGGGAGACAAAGAGAAAACTAAAAGTTCAACAGTTGCCCTCCCTGTTTCCGAATACAGAGGCTGTTAGTTACAGACAGACAGAAATTTCACAAGAAACACATAAGACTCACAGATATTAATAGACAGACCCATGGGAACCCCTAGTTACACACCAAATGGCAGGCTAGCTCTGCCCCAGAAGACCCACCCAGTGTCTTTGGGCAGCCCGAGAAAGAGGGACATATCACTGCATCCAGCTGCCCCAAATTCCCAACAGATGAGCACTCTTACAGAAACAGAAGGCAAACAGAAATTAAACAGAACTCACCTCCAGAGGCTGGTACAGAGGTCCAGGTCTACAGAGCCAAAATGAGATCTGATTGATGTCAGGTGATGGTCTGGACTTTCTCAGCCTTGAGTTCTGAGCCCTGAAAAATTTCAGGCTCCGGCTACCCAGAGGTCAGAGCCAAGCACCCTCCTTCCCCTGAGGCCAAGGATTTCTCAGGTTGGGTCTTGGACAGGGACATGGAATGCTGTTGATCTCACTGGGGCCCCCAAATGTTGTACCCAAAACATGAGCAAGACCCAAATAACAATTTGGAATTGAACCCTTTATTAGCCATGTTGGCTGATCAGGCCATTTTGGCTGGTAGACAAGACCCCTCCCCAAATCATATAGCCATGAACTGAGGCAAAGCCTCAACTTTTAAAGAGATGCCACATGGCCAATAATTAGGTATTACATAAGCAGGAACTTGCAGAGGCCAAAATCAGTGATTAGTCAGTACATTTTGAAATTCTTGTACCCATCAAGTCTCCCCAGGTGTGGCTAAAACCTGGTAGCCTACCCACCTCCATTAAGGAGAGCTGGCTGGGGAAGGATGGAGCTAAACCTGGCAGTCTGCCCACTTCCATGAAGGAGAGCTGATTGGGGGATGGGAAAAAATGGGGCCAGGTACAACAAATGCAGCCAAGATTAGGAGGGAAACAGAAAACTGGGAAATAATTTTTACAACTAGTATCTCTGATAAAGGCCTCATTTCTAAAATATATAGAGAACTGAGTCAAATTTATAAGACAAGTCATTCCCCAATTGATAAATGGTCAGAGGATATGAACAGTCAGTTTTCATATGAAGAAATTAAAGCAATCTATAGTCATATGAAAAAATGCTCTAGATCACTATTGATTAGAGAAATGCAAATCAAAACAAACTCTAGGGTACCACATCATATCTATCAGATTGGCTAATATAACGAAAGAGGAAAATTATAAATGCTGGAGAAGATGCGGGAACATTGGGACAATAATGCATTGTTGGTGGAGTTGTGATCTGATCAAACCATTCTGAAGAGCCATTTGGAACTATGCCCAAAGGGCCATAAAAATGTGCATACCCTTTGACCCAATAATACCACTTATAGGTCTATATCCCAAAGAGATCATAAAATTGAGAAAAGGACCCACATGTACAAAAATATATAGCAGTCCTTTTTGTGGTGGCAAAGAATTGGAAATTAAGGGGATGTCCATCAATTGGGGAATGACTGAACAAGCTGCAGTATATGAATGTAATGGAATACTATTGTGCTATAAGAAATGATGAACAGGCAGACTTCAGAAAAACCTAGAAAGACTTATATGAACTGATATTGAGTGAAGTGAGCAGAACCAGGAGAGCATTGTACACAGTAATAGCCACATTGTGTGATGACTAACTTTGATAGACTTATCTCTTCTTAGCAATGCAAGGATCTAAGATAATTCCAAAAGACTCATGATGGAAAATGCTGTCCACATCCAGAAAAAGAACTATGGAGTCTGAATGAAGACTATTATTACTTCTGAATGAAGCATATTATTTGCTCTCTCTGTTTGCTTGTTTCTTCTTTCACAATGATTCCAAATTCTTCTTTAGAACAGGACTAATATGAAAATAGGTTCAATGACTGTATATGTAAAGCCTAAATCAAATTGCACCCTGTCTTGGGGTAGGGAGAGAAAAGAGATGGGGAGAAAATTTAGAGCTCAAAATCTTATGGAAGAGAATGTTGAAACCTAAAAATAAATAAATTAATTATTTTTTTAAAAGATATAAAAAAAGAAAAGAAAAACAAAAAAATATAAAAGCAACTGCTTCATCTTACCATAACATGGAGCCTATTTAATTTTTTTGTTTTCGGGGGAGGGTTTTGGAAGGGGGAAGGCAAGGCAATTGGGGTTAAGTGACTTGCCCAAGGTCACACAGTTAGTAAGTGTGTCAAGTATCTGAGGCCGAATTTGAACTCGGGTCCTCCTGACTCCAGGACCTCCTGACTCTATTCACTGCACCACCTAGCTGCCCCAACATGTTTGATATTTTTTTAATGATTTGACTGAATTCATTCCTGGTATGATCATCATATAAATATGTAATAAAATTCTATCAGAGCTCAAACATAGCAATTGTACAATTAATTCCATACCTTTAATTAATGGGTTCTAAAAGAATTATTTGATCAGGATATTTATGGAAATCAAAGTAACTCCTAATTGCTACACCTTCACTTAACTCTGTGCTGCTTGAGTATATACATAGCTAGCTCCAAATTATTGTTAATGCCCTTTCTCTTCTTTAGGAAAGTGTCACTATTTAAAAAGAAAAAGTTCACAAATTCATTCATTTATTCAATATGTATTTATTAGGCATTGGGCACAATACTAGGCACCAAGGATAGATACAAAGACAATAACATATCAGTCATTTGTGTTTTGGACATTTGTCAATGTCCATACTGAAATGGAGAACACAAATTAACACAATTCTCCAGGTAGGGTCTGACCAGGGCACAGCATAGTCCTGCTGAGTGGATTCTGGATTTTTACTCTTTCCACTTCATCCAATCCCTTTCTGCTACTCCATCAGACTTGTACAAATAAGTACGTCATTGTACTGTCCCTCTCCATTCCCCATTATGCTAATCCATCAGTTGTCAGCTATAGTATTTTGTAGATTGCTGACACATCATCTTTTATTTTTCACTTAGGCAAGTTACACATTTTTAGCTCCTTTAATCTTTCCTCATATTTCAATCCCTCTAAACTTTTAATCATATATCCTTCTCCCACTCAGGGTGGACCCATGCCTGAAGGGCAATCAGACCTGCAGCTAAGTTACACAGAATCTCAAAGCTGGAAGGGCTTCAAAGGCCATCTAGCCCAACTTGAATCTCACCGAGTATCCTGCCTACATCATCTCCCACAAGGAGCTATTCAGCCCTTCATTCAAAAACCTCCCAGGAGGCAGAATTAACCAGGGAGTAGCTCGTTCCATTTTGAGACAATTCAAGCTATTCTAAATGACTCTAATTGCTAGTAAACTTTTCCTTACATTGAGCTAAAACCTGCCACTCTGAAACTTCAACCCAACTTTGACTTTTGTGCTTCCCTGAATCAGGAGTAGCAGGAGTCTAAGCCTCTGAAAATTAAACTTAATCCCCAGTGACCTGGTGGTCAGCCTACTTTGTAAAGCTGTTCACCCTTGCTTCTATGTCCTACAGTCTCATCTATGTGGGGGAAGGGAAGAGAGGAAGGGAGAAGAAGAATATAGTTGAGTCCCTTTGTAACAAATCCTAATCTAATGTATATATAATGAGGATTTGCTTTGTGTATGCCCAGATCTCCTAATATGGAAGCACTCTGCTTCTGGGAATGGTTCTCCTCCCATCCTGTTTTCTCCCATAACATGATTGGGAATAGCCTTCTATGATTGGGTGCATAGTTGGAACAGGTTGCATCTTTAAGCCTGCCAGACTGGGACAGTCCTCCTCTCTTTCCTGTGAGCTCTTCTCCTACTGCATCCAGAGGCTGAAGATCATACACAATTCACCGACAATGTGGATGCCATGAGGATACCTTTCTTCCCTCCCACTCTCTTTTAGACCCATTCATTCCAATAAATGGACCTGGTCTCTATTCTACGCCGTTTGTCCTCAGTTTCATTTGCAAGCAGCAATCCCCACTGGCCCAGGAGTTTGAACTATAGCAACCTCAGAGCCATCAGAATTCCAGGAGGATTGCTGTAGCCAGCTAGCCTCACAGGGCAGCCTGGAAAAGCCAGTATGACTGGGACTGAAGTCCAGTGAGAGTTTTGGACTTAGAACATAGGACTGTGTTATACAGCAACTGAACTAAGCTATTTGTATATTTGTTCTTTTACCTTTGAAGTAAATATTTCTTTGTAGCAATATGACCATCTAGTGGGTAAATGAAATTGAGGTGCAGGGAATTGAAGGAATAGCATTGGTGAGGGCTGGAGACATTAGCAGAGAATCTAAATACCTCAAACTCCCTTAAAGGGCACTGGACAAGGGGGTATGATGTAACACACCTAGCCTTCAAGCAGTGGGACCAAGACAGACAGCATTACATATAAAAAGCTGGATTGATGAAATACACAATTTAGGGAATAATTGCTTGCCTAAAAAAATATTTTTCAATTTTTAAAAGCTCCCTTTGAATAGTGAACTTCCCTAGTACATTTAAAATTCTTTGGTTTACAAAACCTTCCATTGGCAGGAACAACCTGTGTGAGAAGAGGCATCTTTCTATCAATCAATCAGCAATTATTTTTTTTTAAAGCAATTGGGGTTAAGTAACTTGCTCAAGGTTACATGGTTAGTCATTATTTATGCGTGGGTGCTCATTTTCTGAGGCCGGATCTGATCTCGGGTCATCCCAACTCCGAGGCCGGCGCTCTTACTCACTGAGCCACCTAGCCGCCCCTTTAGGGGAATTGGGGTTAAGTAACTTGCCCAAGGTTACACGGATAGGTTTTTGTTTGTGTGGATTAAGTGTCGGAGGCCGGCTCCAAACTCAGGTCCTTCTGACTCCAGGGTCGGCGCTCTATTCACTGCGCCACCTAGCCACCCCAATCAGCAATTATTAAACACCTACTATGTGCCAGATAGAGTGGTGGCACTGGGAATACAAAGACAAAAGTAAAATATTCTCTGCCTTCAAGGAACTTATACTCTAGGTAGGGGGGACAAACTATATACATATTTCTTTACATAAGAAATAGTTACAAGGTAATTAGAGGGAAATGGAGAAGGAAACAGTGTAGGTGACCTCCCCACCAAAACTCCTCCAAACATTTGTAGAAAATGCAACATACTGAATCCTCTTGGGAAAATCCCAGAACAAGTTACAGTGAGTAATTTTTTCTCTTTTTTTTTTTGAGGGGGGAAGGTAGGGCAATTGGGGTTAAGTGACTTGCCCAAGGTCACATGGCTAGTTTTTGTGTTAAGTGTCTGAGGCTGAATTTGAAATCAGGTCCTCCTGACTCCAGGGCCAGTGCTCTACTCACTGCACCAGCTAGTCACTCCTAGTGAGTAATTTTTCCAGTCCAAGTTGGCATAGGGAGACAGAGAGATCTGTGGACAATGGAGATGGGGTCTGACCAGGAATGCTAGGCAGGAAATATTTTGGCACAAGGGGAGGCTGTTTACCAGAACAAACAGAAGTCCCAGATCCTTACCAGTGCATTCTCAGATTCATATCAGGACACCTTAGTGGGGAGAGTTGCCAACTGGTAGCTTTGTTTTCCACTACTTAGTTCCAGGTCATAGATCCAGGGTGAACTAATGGGGACTTGTGCCCATGGGTGGTGTTCCCTGGGTAGGAAGGCCCTGAGTGGTATTTTAAAAAAGGGTAGATTCAAAAGTAAGCAGTCCCCCATCGATTGGGGAATGGCTAAACAAGCTGTGGGATATGCATGTAATGGAATACTATTGTGCTATAAGAATCAAGGGGGAGACGGGTTTCATATTTACCTGGAGAGGCTTATACAGACTGATGCTGAGAGAGAAGAGTAGAACCAGAAGAAATTTGTATACAATCACAGACACTTCATATTTGTGATGGCCAACGGTGACAGACTGGACTCTTCTCAGCAATGCAGCGATATAAGTCAATCCCAAAAGACTCATGAAAGAGAGAAATGCGCCATCCAGAGATAGAACTAGAAAGAACTGAGCCTGAATCCTGATGGAAGCAAACTAAATGATCTTTTTCTTTTCATTGTTTGTTTTTATTTCTTCCTTACCATCTTTCATCCCACCTAGTACAATATGTCTTTGTAATTGGAATAATGTCTAATATGAATGTATTTGCAGATCTTATACTGGACTATATGCTGTCATGGGGGGGAGGGGGGAGGGAAGTAAAGGAAATCTGAAAATCAAGGAACTATGGAATTGAATCTTGTTAACTGAAACTAAACTAATAAATTAATTTTTTAAAAAAAAAGTAAGCTCCAGCATAGCTTGGAGCCTGCAGAAGATTAACCAGGACAAGAATTCTAGGCCAAAGGGGACCCTGTAGTTCTGTCTATCTGAAACAGCAAAAACTCCCCAGCTAGCTGACAGTGACTGAGTCTAGCAGTAATCTTTGTGATTTAAATCTAAACCTGGGTCAGGAGCTTGCAGAACTCGGATCCCAGGGGAAGTAAGCACTTATCACTGGATCCGACCACTCTGAGAGTATTGAAAGCTTTGGGGATCCCAGCCTGAATGGTCCCGGAGATCCTGGAATAACACTTAATACCCCTGAGAAAGCAGCCAGAAAAGCAGACCAGATCTTCCCTCCAAAGTTCAGCAGAGCCCAATCTTAACGTCAAGTCCAAAGGCTAGAAGAATGAACGAAGAAAAAAAGAATCCCATCACGTAAAGCCATCATTCAAGACACAGGGAGAAAATGACTCCAAAACATCCATAAGGAAAGCCTTAAAGCAAAACAAGCTTGGATACAGCTCAGAATTCCTGAATGAAATGGAGCAAGAGTTTTAAAAATTGTTTTGTCAATAAAATGACAGTACTAGATGAAAAAAAACTGGAAAAGAAAGTAGAGATAGGGAAAAAAGAATCAGAAAAAGATTAACCACTCAGCATAAGAGCTGTTACCAAGTTACAGATGCCCTGAAAATTTTGTTGTTGTTCAGTTGTTTCAGCTGTACCTGACTCTTCATGACTCTGTTTGGGCTTTTCTTGGCAAGGATACTTGAGTGGTTTGCTATTTCCTTCTCCAGTTCATTTTACAGATGAGGAAAATGAGGCAAACAGGGATAAGTGACTTGTCCAGGGTTACACAGCTAGTAAGTGTCTAAAGTCACATTTGAACTCAAGACTTTCTGACTCCAGGCCCAATGTTCCATCCCCTGCTGCCTAATTGCCCCCTGAAAATTAGAATTGACTAAATAGAAATCAACAATTCCAGGAGACAACAAAAAATATTAAAACAAAAATTTAAAAACCTAATAAATAAAAAGAAAAGGAGAAAGAAACAGAACGTAAAATGTCTTGTAACAAAAACTGACCTGGCAAACAGATTAAGGAGGAAATACTTAAAGTCATAGGACTACCTGAACTCCATGAACAAAACAAGAACCCAGGCATCATATTTTGAGAAATTTTAAAAGAAAACTGCTCAGATTTCTTAGACCTGGAGGGCAAAGTGAAAATAGAAAGAATCTACCAGTTTCTCAAAGAAACCCCCAAATGAAGCTCAAACCAAATAGACCAAATCTATAGAAAATTCACACCCTTTCTATAGAAATCACTTAATCTCACATCTAGAATATAAGCAAGGCCTTGGTTTATTGTCCATTTATGAGTCTTAAGAATCGCAAGTCTCTCCCAGGCTTAATATCAGAACCTACTGGAAGTAAATACAACTGAAGATAGTCTCATTCTCTCCTTGGATTACTGAATGTCCTGAAAACATACTTCTAAAGATCTTCACATCATTGAGAGCTGGAAGATGCCTTTGAAGTCAAGTCTACAAGCATCTATTAAGTGCCTGTACATGTCAAGCCTTGGGTATACAAATACAAGTGAGAAAGACAGTTCCTGTCCTTGAGGAGCTTACATTCTGATGGGGAAAAACAATACATGAAAGGGAACCGAAAAGCCAGGGAAGGGAGGGGGGAAGTACCTGTCAGATATTGCAGGATAGATGGCCTGGATCAGTCCACAATGTGGAAATTACAGGAGGGACTCACCCATGCTAGATAAAACTCCTACTTCAAACTTTAATAAAAGTTTGATTGATGGGTCAATGCATTAATCGGAGTTCTATTGTCTAAAACATTATTATTGGACTTTTTATGTTTCTTATTCTCACTTCATTTGTAAATTCCACAAAGGCTGTTCTTGCTCTATATGTCCATTAAAAAACTAGTGGATTTGGATATTTGCAAAAAAACAAACAAACCAGGGGCTACAAATTCTGGTATTTTATTAGCCAGAACCACCAATCAACTAGCTCCCCCATGCATATGTTAACTGTCCATAATGATAGCACTGAGATATGACAACAATAATAATAACAATACATTATAATAGCTAGCATATATATGGTGCTTTAAGGATTACAAGCACCTTGCACAGGTTATGTCAAGTGCTTTCTGAGTCAACAAAGATTATATTTAGTCTAGTTTTTAGTTTTTTGTTTTTTTTTCTGTAGTCTAATTTACTTGACCAATTTATAATATTGCATTGAATTGAAGTATATTTTAATGCAGTAAAATGTGTCAAATATGCCATGCATTATACATGCATATGTGCACATATATGTATTGCATACATTATATATATGGCATTTTTCTATTAAACAAAATGTTTAGCCAGTACATGCCACTTACTTAGTGTTATCAAAGTCAAAATGATTCGATAAGTTTTAAATTCTGGATGTCTGCTTTCATACAAACATAGCTTCAGTGTACTATTTATTTGCTTTTCCAGGCCTTTTAAAAGAATGAGTCAACATTTATGTAATACTGTGTTTGTTTTACAAAATGCTTTACATATATTATCTAATTTTTATCCTTGCCACAATCCTGTGAGGTAAATGCTGTCCCTGTTTTACATATAAAGAAACTGAGGCCAAGAAAGGGCCACTCACTTGCCAGGGATCAATCAGGTAGGAAAGTGCCTGAGGAAGTCTTCCAACCCAGATACTCCTAGTTTTAAGTTCTATGCCATGCTGTCTCCCATAGAGTCTAAACCCTGACATTCAACAATTTCCTCCCTAAATACTTGGTCATTTATCATTTTGTTTATTTTTTCAACCATTTCTTCATTCCCATGAACTTTTTTTTTTTATACAAGTTCAATTAAAATTGGGAAATCATGCAGGGCATTCAATGATCTCAAGCTGCTCCTGGATACAAAAGCTCATCTTTTTAATGCCAATATTCTCTCAATGATACTATGGGGTTGCAAATCATGTGACACCACAATCTCAGAAGGATTATAATTGTGAGTGTCTGCACTGATGAAATCATGAACTTATCAAAACACTGAAGCATAAATTAAAGTAATTTTCTAAGTAACATTTTGGGGGAAAAAATAGTTGGCAAATGCTTTGATACAACAAAAATGGAATTTCTCCCTCATTCATACAATCGGCTACTATTGGATTTTATTAAAAGTGTATATTTAATTCTAATAATGTGTTTAGTCTATATATTCAAAATACTTTTTGGTAAGCTTAATCGTAAGTCTACACCATTTTTGTTCTCTTCACATAGATATCTTTTTTCCGCCATTTTTCCTCTTGTCTATACCTTCATTGCCCTGCACCAGCCTCCCAGAGGAGGTATGGAGATCCATCTTGCCCTACCGGAAAGTTGGAGGGGGAATGATGGAGGATATAGGAGAGAGCAGATTGGGGGAGGGGATATTCAGTGGGATCACTGTTTAGTGGGTAGGGGAAAGACGGGGAAAAAATGTGTAACTCAAAATCTTGTGGAAATGAATATTGTAAACTAAAAATAAACAAAAAAACAAAAAACAAAAAAACAAATCCCAGAGGAAATCTAGCATAGAGTGTTATACCCAACCCAGGTATGAGTCTGGGAGATCCATCAGAGGCATCAGAGAGGCTCCACGAGCTTCCAGAGTCAGTGACATTATCTTAGAATCAGGAGTGGTTGACAGTAGCTTCTGCTTCATGCCTTGAGAAACATGCTGAGGATAAACTACACACACACACACACACACACACACACACACACACACACACACACACACACACACACCAGTTTCAGAACTTTACAGAGACACTGATACTCAGAACCCAGCTAGAAAGCTACACCCACTGGGGAACTTACCATGAGTTTACCCTTTGGTCACATTAATTGTTTAAGTTTAAGTCCCTCTCTCCAGGGACCTTGTCCATGCAAAAAGAGAGTGTGCTCCCAAATGGGGAGGATATTGCTTTGATATCTTTAATGTCTTTGCTATACTTTCTGATATGCCCTTTCTAAAAATTAATTAACTCTTGCTGATAATCAATAGTAATCATACCAGATAGGGGTTCATGAGCAACATTACTGGAAAACTCCAATCCCTTAGTTATCCCTAGAACCCTGAGAAGAGGACTAGTCAACTATTCTCTGGGGATTCAACTTACCAATGTTAGTAAAACTTGGAGAAGTAGCTCTGGAGAGGGTGAGATAGATAAAGATATGGATAGACATTTATATAATAAGTCATAGACATATGTCAATTTTATTTTGACTTCAAAATGTAATATTGCTATAATTTTGGAAGAAACATTTATTTCACACTATTCTACTAGATGAGACTTCTATTTATTCTCACCATTTCATTTAAATAACAAAAGGGGCTCTGACCAGAAAGGCTAGTTAGAACATTAAATCCCTTCTTGGTATAAACTGCTTTCTTTGAAGTTTCACAGAAAGAAAAAGACCACAAGGAAATATGTAAAATAAAATAAAGCCTTTGTATAAAAGCAGCCCAAAGACCAATAAACTTTAATTAGGTCATATCTGGGAATCTGCTCAGGGAGTAAATAGAAATGGGTTTTTAGATCCATTAATTCTTTACATAACACTATCCAAAGACAGCAGATGAACAAACAAATAAATCAAGGCAGGGACCTATCTCACTGGCTGCAACCCTATGAGGAGAGAAGGAATGTGGTCATTTTGAGGCTTCTTTTCATAGCAGTGGAGAAATAACAATAAACTCTTGTCCATTAGTTAAGCTTTCTGGAACCTTCTGCCTCTCAAGTCTGAGCCTGGTTGCAAACAAAGAGAAAATAATGCATTTTAGACTCATGGAGCCTTTTGGACAATTAAATGCTGGCCAGGTGGCCCATTTTTAATAGACTCTATTTAACACAATGAGGCATGAAGGCACTAGCTCATTGAGGCTCTTTCCATGCTGTCAAAACCAAGTACAGAAATGAGCAAGTCCTAAAGAATTTAAATACTGTATACAGTCAATCCAGAAAAGTGTAGCCCATGCATGTAATGAGACTTTGAATGCTCATAAACTATGGATCAAACCCCATTCTTAAAGATCAAACAAACAAAAAGAAAAACCTCATGTTGCTAGCAGTATTAAATCTAATCATCTAGGAGGCCATGTAATATAGTGGTAAGAGTCTTAGATTTGGAGTCAAAAGACTTCGTTTTGAATCCTGATTCTACCATCCATATCCTGGGCTAATCTCTGGGTCAAAGTTCTTTCATTTTTAAAATGAGGAAGTTGTTCAAGATTGTTCCTTCCAGTTTTAAATGCCATTAAGCCAGAATAGAATGCTCCTGCAACATGACTCTTTGTTATAGATTTGAATGTATTTCAGACTACATTGCGTCCCCTAAAACATAAGAACATACAGTAACATCCTGTTAGGTAGGAAATAGGCCTGTTCCTGACAGCATTATTATTATAAAGAGGTTCTACTATAATTTTGTTGTTTTTCAAACTTACTGGCATTAAATTTGGGGACAGGTTTCTATCTCTAAGTTCACCCCTTCCCTTTTCACATTTAGGTTTTTAGGAAGTAGAGTGATTTCTTTAAAAACTTTTAAATACTTGTCAGAAGATAATCCCCTAATTTACTTTTATTATCACTATTATTAAGGGGAAATGAACCTAATTTTAATTTTCTTCCCTAAATGTTTAAGTTATCATTCTTTGCTTAAGGAAATGAAAAACATCTACCCTTCCCCACAGCTCTAAATGAAGTTATTGACTCCAATTTTAGTGTTAGTTATCTAGCTGAGTGGTCAGTCCAGAAAATAATCTTATGCTGAATTAATTCCATCAGTTCACAGTTAGGCTGATCTTTTGATATGACAATGAATCCTCCTTCCTCTTTCGTTATTGTTAACAGCTTATATCTAAGTATTATTCCCCTACCCAGCCACTGCTATTTTACTCCCTGTTCATCCATCAAATAAACGATAGATATTTATCAAATAATTACAAAGAACAAGAATCAAACCAATATCTTGTAACAGAGGTTCAGAGAAATTCCTTTGTGGAATATAGACAGGTGTTCTCTCTAGCTGCTAGAAGACTGCCTTCCTCTTTTATATGGTTTCAAACATTCACAGGGAAACTCCTCCAAATTAAACATTGCTCCAGGATCTGTGCAAATGAAAGTAAAACTTCTATCTTGACAACCTTTCTGCTCCAGCCAAGCATATCAAATTTCATGGGCTTCAAAGGCCCATTGAAATTTCAACACCAGAGTCCTGAAAATCCAGAGTGGATGTAATTACTAGTTACATGATACACATGCTATCAGGCACCTAAAGAATAAAGACACATCGTCCTCTGGAGGAAGAAAATGGAAAATAACATTGCCCCCACTGTTCAGAAGAGCTAAGGGATGTGGTACAATGCACCAGATTTAGAGTCAGAGGCCCTGGGTTCAAATCCTCACTTGCTACCTAGGTAGCATCTCTGAGCCTGTTTCCTCATTTATAAAAAAGATTTAGACTAGATGACCTGGAAGTACCTTTGAGCTCTAAATTTATGTTCCTACGAACAATTGGCTGGAGACCATATGTAACCATTTGGATCTTTTTTCTTGGTATGAGGCATGGCCTTTAGCCTAATTGACTATTTGCAAGACTATTAGAGTTTTATAACTAGTCAGAGGAGTAATTAGTCAGTCATCTCAGACACCATCCTTTTGATCAGTCACCACAAATTACATCACAAACTCATTTTTATAATGCCACCAAGTAGACAAAAGTGTTGTCATTGCTTATATGCCTCTAAAGAAATGGGAACAAGGGGTGGCTAGGTGGCGCAGTGAGTAGAGCACCAGCCCTGGAGTCAGAAGGACCTGAGTTCAGATCCGGCCTCAGACACAACACACACAAACAAAAAACCTAGCCATGTGACCTTGGACAAGTTACTTAACCCCAACTGCCCTCCAAAAAGCAAAAAAAAAAAAAAAAAAAAAAAAGAAATGGGAACAATTTAAAAATTTTTTGTGACAAATCCAGAAAGAGTCGACAAATATAACCAAATAAACATATAAAATAAGGATTTTAAACTTACACAAAACACCTTAGCATTACCAGAATAGAAGCAAATAACTTAAAAGACACAAACAAGAGGGGGGAAAGGCTTTTGTTCCATGTTCCCTTCTAGGTATCTCTTCTGGCTACTTCTGATTTTGTTTTGCTTCTTTCTTTTTTTTTTTTTTTTAAACAAATACTTTATTAACTTCTGTTTTACATCATTCATTTCCGCCAGATTTTGAGTTACAATCATTTTCCCCCATTCCCCTACCCAACCTCCCAGAATAGCAGTCCCACAAGATATCGCTTCCTCCAATCTGCTCTCTCCCATACCTTCTCCCATACCCCCATCGACTTTTCCATTAGAGGAAGGTGAATCTTTGTGTCCCAATGCCTGCACATCTTATCTCCCAATTATAAGCAAAAGAGTATTAATAATAGTATTTATATATATTGAAACATTTAATGTTACGACCTCGAATTTCAGATCCATTTCCTTCCTCCCTTGTCACCCATTCCTTCTTGGGAGATAAGTAATTCAGTATATGTTGTACATGTCTAGCTATGCAAAACATTGTCATAGTAGATATATTGTACAAGGCTGCTTATAATTCCCTCCCACTCATCCCACCCCCCACCTGGTCCATTCCCTACATGATCCTGTCCCTCTTCTATAGTGGGTACTTCCAACCTCCCCTCACCCCAAGGATGCCCTCCCATCCATCATCCCTCCTCTCATCCCCCTTCCCCCTATCCTGCTGCAGGTTGAGATATCCCATTTAGTATGTATGTCATTTTCTCCCTGAACCAAATTCAATGTGAATGTGGTTTTGCCTTTTTAGCCTTCCTTATTCTCCCTCCTTTGCAACCACTTCCCTACATGGGATAGTTTACCCTACCCTGTCTCTCCCCATCTCCTCTTGCCACTTTCCTCTCTCACCTCATAATTTCATCCCTTGAGTATTCTCCCTTCCCAACAAATTCAACCTATGCCCTCTATCCATATATGACTGTAACCATATACACACACATTCACATATGTATTCATATGACCACACACCCTTCTTCCATTATTTTCATAGTGAGAAAGATATCATCAGTCACAGTTATTGCTTTTCCATATAGGAATGTAAATAGTTCAACTTTGATAAGTTCCTTTTGATTTCTTTTCCCTGATTACCTTCTCAGGCATCTCTTGCTTCTTGTGTCTGGATGTCAAATTTTCTATTCAATTCTGGTTTTTTCCTCAAGAATGCTTGAAAGTCCTCTATTCCACTGAATGACCATATTTTCCCCTGAAACAAAATACTCAGTTTTGCTGGGTAGGTGACCCTTGGGTTCATTCCCAGTTCTTTTGCCCTCTGGAATATCATATTCCATGCCCTTCGATCCCTCAGTGTAGAAGCTGCCAGGTCCTGGGCTATTCTGATTGTGTTTCCACAATATTGAAATTGTTTCTTCCTGGCTGCTTGTAGTATTTTCTCCTTGATCTGGGGATTCTGGAACCTGGCTATAATATTCCTGGGAGTTTTCTTTTTGGGATCTTTTTCAGGAGGTGATTGGTGGATTCTTTCAACCTCTATTTTGCCCTCTGGATCTAAAACATCAGGGCAGTTTTCCTTGAGAATTTCTTGAAGGGTGATTTCTAGGTTCTTTCTTTGATCATGGCTTTCAGGTAGTCCAATAATTTTTAAATTGTCTCTCCTGGATCTATTTTCCAGGTCAGTGGTTTTCCCATGAGATATTTCACATTGCCTTCTAATCTTTCATTTGTTTGGATCTGCTTAACAGCATCTTGATTTCTCATAAAGTCACTAGCTTCCATTTGCTCCACTCTAACTCTGAAGGAATGAATCTCCTCAGTGAACTTTTGAGATTCTTTTTCCATCTGGCAAATTCGACTTTTTAAGGCATTCTTCTCCTAATTGCCCTTTTGGGCCTCCTTTGCCATTTGAGTTAGTCTATTTTTTAAGGTGTTGTTTTCCTCAGTCAGGCTGTTGACCCTCATTTCATACTTTTCCTGCATCCTTCTCATTTCTCTTTCCAATTTTTCCTCCACTTCTCTTATTTGATTTTTAAAGTCCTTCTTAAGGTCCTCTATGGCCTGCAACCCGCTCATGTTTTCCCCTGGGGCTTTTGGAGCAGGACTTCTGACCTCACAGTCCTTTTCCCGCTCTATGCCCCCAAAATAGGAGTCTAGGGTTGCATTTTTCTGTTTCCTTTGCCTTGGCATGTTGCCACTTAATTGCTTGACTTTTGGGCTTGTTGCCACACTATGGCTTTAAGGCCAGATAGAGGAATTTTCGTCCCGAACGTGTGGGGGGCAACTTCCGTTTCTGGCAAGCTGTAAACCCACCCACAACTTCCACCCTAGATCACAATCCAGATCCAGGGAGGTTAAAGCAAGAGCGATTACCCCCAAGACTGATCGCTGGATCTCCCCACGATTTGTAGGCTGGGAGCCGGAAATGCCTCTGAAAACTACACAGTGGCGTGTCTCCTCAGCAGCTTCTAGCCCCCAGGGGAGGGAGCTGACGCATTCCCCAAATACAGGTCCCAAAGTCCATAGGACACTAACCTCTTACTTTGTCCTAGGCAAGTCTATGTTGATAATTCTGGAGTCTCCACAGTTCCTGGTGTTCTGGGGTTCCTCCAGCTGGCTGCTGGCCCTGCCGCCCTGGGGCTAAAACCTCGGCTCACGTGGACCTGGGCTCGGCTCGGCTCCTGAGCTCTGCGCGCTGCCGGCTCCCAGACCACTGCGCTGGTCCTTCCTGCAGGGTGCTGGGCTGTCCTCAGCGGGAGGTCAGCTTCTCTGTGTCGTTCTGTGGGTGCTGGGGCTCCAGAAGATTTTCAGAGTCCTTTTTTACATAGTTTGTGGAGAATCTGGGGGCAGAGAGGCTTGGAAGAGCTGTTTCTACTCCGCCATCTTGGCTCCGCCCCCCCTTGCTTCTTTCTTTTTTAATATCATTATAGTCAAAGTATACACAATTCTCATTCTACCAAACTTGCTTTCTATCACTTCATATAGGTCTTCCCATACTTCCATGTATTTTTTATATTTCTTGATTTTAAAAAGTGGCAACATAATGGTGTAGCAGCAAGCACCCTAGCATAACCAGGGTGGCTGCCAACACGGGTTCTTGGATCTGTTTTTCTAAAGGAAAACAACTCAAAATGGGTTAACAACCTTGCTTTAATCAAACATATGTCATTTACCTAGTTCAGGCGAAAAAGGTCAGCACCCTGAACTTCAGAGAATACAGAGGTTACAAGCAGACAAAAAATACAGAGAAACAAATCAGCAGACAGGCTTCCAACTGTCCAACCATTACATCCATACCTAGTCACAGTTACCAGAGAGGGAAGCACCAACATCTGGGTTTTCAAATCCGTGGGGCTCAATAGCTGCCCAGAGTCTCATCTGGTCAAATCACACAACTCTTCTCAAAGTAAGCCCCAAAGCAAAACCTAACATCAGGGTATATATAGCCTTCTCCAGATCAGAGAATGTTATAACCCTCTTGACCCACTGCCCAATCACAAAGTAAAAACAAACTTCCCACCACATTTTTTCATTTAACTTGACTTTTTTCAGTTAGCAACCTTTTTAAAATTCCTTCTACCTATCCCTCATTCCAGTTAAAAAAGAAAAAGAAAAAGAAAACCCTTGTAACAAATATAGTCAAATAAAACAAATTCCCACACTGAGTATATTCAAAAATTATATCAATTTATTCAATTATTCTATAATTGCTGAACACACAGGCTATTTCCAATATTTAATTATTATAAATAGAGCAGCTATAAATGTTTTTATATAGCTAAGTCCTTTCTTTTCTTATGATATTTTTAGCATAAGCTCCTAGTAATGGAGCTTAAGTAATGGAGTAAAGGCAGCATAGCATAATGGTAGAGAACTATCCTCTGAATCAGGAAGACCTAGGTTCAAGTCCTGTTTCTGACACGATAATAATAATAGCATTTACACCCTGGGCAAGTCACTTACCCCTGTATGACTCAGTTTTCTTATCTATAAAATGAGCTGATGAAGAAAATGGCAAACCACTCCAGCATCTTTGCCAAGAATACCCCAAATGGGGTCACAAAGAATCAGACACGACTGAAACAACTGAACAACAACATTTATATAACACTTTAAGGTTTACAAAGCACTTTACACATATTATCTCCTTATATCCTCCTAACAACCTTTTGAGGTAGGAGCTATTAACATTTTCCAGGCTGAGAAAGGTAAACTGACTTGCCCACTTGAGGAAGGATTTGAACTCAGATGTTCTTAATTCAAAGTCCAGCATTCTATTTCACCACTTGTCATGTGACACTAGTCATCTAACCCTTCAGTGCCCCAGGTAACTCTCTAAAAATATAAGTCGAAGATCTGTGTTGATAAAGGCAGCTGCCTTATTGGGAATTCCCTATACCTATGAAGTTACAGGTCTGAACAACCACCACAAAAAAAAAAAATAACTAAATCAAAAAGTAAGATCACTTTTTTGTCTACTGTTGCATATTGTTCTCCAATATGTTAGAGTATTTGTTCCCCTAAGTACCAATGTCATTAATTTTTTTTTGCTTTTTGGAGGGTGGAGGGCAGGGCAATTGGGATTAAGTGACTTGCCCAAGGTCACACAGCTAGTAAGTGTTAAGTGTCTGAGGCCAAATTTGAACTCAGGTCCTCCTGACTACAGGGCCAGTGCTCTATTCACTGTGCCACCTAGCCACCCCATCCAATATTATTAATTTTTAACAGACATATCAAAACATACATATAAAAGAGTATCATGTGTTTTAAAGAAATGATGTGGTAAGGATATATACTTATTCCTACGACAGTACCGTTGTTCAAAAAATTTGGGCAGCCCCTTTTGAATTGGTCTTCACATCATGAGAACATATATATGTATATGTATATGCATATGTATATGTATGTGTGTGCATGCATGTATGTGTATATGTATATGTATGCACACACATACCACATACACACAATTAATAATAATCATTAAAAGTCAGGGTAAGGTTTCTCACCAAGACAGTCTAACACTGAACTAGGAAGAATTTTTGAAGGAAGATATTAGACCTTTCTTATCCTATCTGCAGGCTGGGGGGTGACAAGCCTGTTTGAGGTTGCGGAGAACTATTGTTATTGTTATGCCATTTTAGCAAATTCCTTTACTAGGAGCTAATTTAGTCTATTGGCTGATGCGTAATGGAAAAAACACAGTGGTGGAGGCTCAAGACCTACAAATTAGAGGTAGATTTAGGAGTAACCACAGAGTGACCCCCTAGAACACAAGGTAGCAGTTGCAATCTCTGATACAAGTGCAAGTTTGGGAAATAGTTGTTGTTCAGTCATTTCAGTCATGTCCAACTCTTCATGACCCCATTTGGGGTTTTCTTGGCAAAGATACTGGTTTGCCATTTCCTTCTCTAGCTCATTTTATAGATGAGGAACTAAGGCAAACAGGGTTAAGAGGAATAAGCCAATGTCTATTTGGTCTATTATGAACCATAACTATATGAATCTTAACTATATGAACCATAATAATAAATTCTGTTATGTCGGTTAGAAGAGAAAATTTTCCTTATTTTATAGTCAATATATGAGTACAGAGGTAGGGGGTTCGGATTCTTCCCACTCTACTCCCCCCAGTTGATATAATCACCAAAAAAAGGGGGGCAGGTAACTGATAAGGGAATATGTTAATGAAATACAAAGTCTGAACTGTCCTTTAAGGTAGTATGAAAATGTTTCCCTTAATGAATTGGAAGGGAAGTCTGGCATCAGTTCATTAAAGATTAGTCACCTCTGATGATCTTTAAAAAGTTAAGTTTGCCAGCCCTGGGAGGTTTGAGGCAGAAAGCAACTTCATGAAGTATAATTCCTGCACCTCTGGCAAAGGTGAAGAAAATTTCGTCTACTCCCTACCATAGGTTATGAAGTGTTATGGTGGAATTACTTCCTCGTTAGAAGAATCCACATCCAGCAGACAGAACACACACACACACGTACACACACACACACACACACACACACACACACACACGCAATGTGTGTAAGAAGCAACTTCAAGAAACCTTACTTCTAGCAGCAAAGAGAGTTAACTATGGATTCAGGAGAGAATTAGCCCTGGCAACAGAAAGCCAAGCTGCAGAGAGAAGTACCCAGGGAGTCCAGTAGAGTGAGCCATCCAACAAAGATGCTGTATCCAGAAGAGAGCAATGTATAGCACCACAAGAAAAGGAAGGGCATGAGTTGCTATGGTCACATGTCCCCTATGAGTATGCCTCATTATGAATGCACTCCAAGTTTGTACACAATATTCTCAGAGGTGCTAAGGATATTTGTAGAAAAATACTGCCCCTCCCCACCCTTTATTGGGGGATGTTTTGTAGCTACAACTTTTTTTTTTTTTTTTTTTGCATTCTGGAAGGCAATTGGGGTTAAGTGACTTGCCCAGGTTCACATGGTTAGTTTGTGTGTTAAGTGTCTGAGGCCAGATTTGAATTCAAGTCCTCCTGACTCCAGAGCCAGTGCTCTACTCCCCGTGCCACCTAGCCACCCCCTACAATTTTTACTAGACTATCTTAGTAAATAACTATTTTGTTCTGAATTAGTTTTTTTTCTACTGGATGACTATTAAAGGTAAGCTCACCAGCTAGGGTTCATGAGCTCTAGCTTTAGGAATGTGGATCCACAGAGAATCCTTGGAGTAGGTACTTAACCTGCTGGTGGACTTAACCTGAAAATCTGTGAATGCTAATTTGGAGAAGTCCAGTAGAGTCCAGAGTGGGTGTCACATGTACTTAAGAACCCAATAAAGAAAAATATTTAGCTGCTTTAGAATTTTTGTGGAATTTCTTCCCGTGTTAAAATGAGAGTTGGATTTTATACTCTAATTAAAGATGTTCAACTCGAAACAAATGCCATATATTTTTACTACAAGGCTATCAGACAAGGTTGCCCTCACACAATTATAATAAAAGTTACAAGTCTATCTCTCTATGAAAATGTACAGAGGAATACATGATTTGTATTCCCTCCTTTACCAGGGTGTTCAGGAAGCAAGCCCAAATATCTAAATAATCACAATCATATGGCCAAAGGGAAATCACTAAGGGACTATTGAGAAGAAAGTGATGTTCTTCATAACCATCTAGACCTATAAAGAGTAACTGACACAGAGTACTGACTCAGGTGTTTCACCTGAGAGAGGCTACAGATTATAACAGGCCACTATAAGTGAATACAGAATTGGAAAGCAGGACTCACAGGGAAAGGGAGGGCTCCTTCAGCTTCTGAAAAACTTCCCAAATGTGATTCCTCTGGCCATGGAAACCACAATACAAAAGCAGACTTCAGAGATGGAGGTATTCCAGTGTGGAGGTATGTTCTGAGCTCTACACACTAAGCTCTATACATGGCTAAGTCAGAGACTCTAGGGTGGGGATTAACTTTTTTGATGTCATAGACTCCTTTGACAAAGTGATGAAACCAATGGAATCCTCAGAATAATGTTTTTAAGTGTGCATAAAATAAAATATAGAGAATTACAAAGAACACGAATTACATTTATGAATTAGCAACTAGAAATAGTTATTTTGACAACTGTATTTCAATTTCACTGAAATACAATTATCAAAATATTAAAAGACAAGTTCATGGACCCCACATTAAGAACCCCTTCTCTATGGGCCATGGTAAAAAGCTAATCCCCTAGGAAAGGTAACAGAGGCTATCTTCTAGATGCTGAAGCAAAAAAAAAAAAAAATAGGGTAACTGATAGGAAGAATGGGACTCCACACAAATGGTGACATCTGAAACCCTGTGTTGGGAGCTACAGGATCTGAAAATGGAACAGTGTAAGATCATGAAAGAGCCCTGAGATGAGGCTTGGCAACCAGCTTTCTATATTCTGAGATGGAGGTAACTAGGGCAAGAAGAGATAATGCTGTGGGAAGGCAAGGCGGGGAACAATTTCTTAAACCTCCTGCTGGAGCCCTACCCAGAACAGTACCATAAGTAACTGAGACTATATAGACCTATTAGGGTAAAGTTGCTCCCTGGAAAGCATAGGTAATTTCTGTGAGTCCTCTTAAGGTACCTATTCATGTCTTTTAACCTCTAAATAACCCTATTTATGTTTTTAAGCCAAATGAGTTTCTGTAGCTCATAAGGAAGCTGGTGACCACACTCACAGCGTTGTCAGATACTGAAGTTTACAAATCACAATGAGCCAGAGAAGTGAAAAGTATACCTAGAACTTTTATTTCAGGAAGGAGCCTTTGACATTGCGGTTACAAAATCACTAAAAGACAGATAGCCATTGATCTTTTTAAAAGAAATAGTTTTAAAAGTCCAACTAGATTCTATAGTTTGTTTTGTTTTTGTTTTTGTTTTGTTTTGTTTTGTTTTGTTTTGTTTTGTTTTGTTTTGTTTTGTTTTGTTTTGTTTTGTTTTGTTTTGTTTTGTTTTGTTTTGTTTCACAATTCTTCCAGTGTAAAACTTTATCCAAATTTCTTCCTTCTGAAAATCACTTGCTTTTTCTAGTCCTTATGTAGTAAAAAAAAAAAAAAACAGCTCACATGAAGAACACCAGGTTTTTTTTGTTTCCTAGTTTTATTTCAATGATTATTTTAACTAATATGCAAACAGACATTATGTATTGGTAAATATGAAAATAAGGAGATGTTTCCTTCAAAAAAGAAAGAAATCTCCAGGTAACAATGAGATAAGAAAAGCAGCTTTCTTTTTTTTTTCCAAATGTTTTCTTAACTTCTGGTTTACTTCATTCATTTCCGCCAGTTTTTGTGTTACAAATTTTCTCCCTGTTTTTCCCCTACCCACTTCCCCAAAATAGCAGTCCCCCGGGATATCCCCTCCTCTTATTTACCAATTACATGTAAAATAGTACTAATAATAGTGTGTGTATATATATATATATTAACATTTGGTTTTAAAACTTTGAATTCCAAATTCATTCCCTTCCTCCCTTGTCACCCACCCTTACTGGGAAGATAAGCAATTCAATATAAGTTGTACATGTGTAGCTATGCAAAATATTTCCATAGTTGATATATTGCAAAAGACTGACTATATTTCCCTTCCTCCTATCCCACCTCCCATTTGTTCTATTCTCTACTTTGGTCCTGTCCCTTTTCAAAAGTGTGTGCTTCCAACTTCCCTCTCCCCCAGCCTACCCTCTTTTCCATCATCGCCCCTCTCAACCTTCCCCTCTACTCTCCTGTAGGGTGAGATACCCTATTTAGTGTGTATGTCATTCCCTTCCTGAGCCAAATTCAATGATTATAAGGTTGACCCATTCCCTTATGCCTTCCTGTTCTTCCCCTCCATTGTACCCATTTTCCCTTGCCTCTTCGATATAAGATAGTTTGCCCCATTCTGTCTCTTCCTATCTCCTCTCATTATATTCCTCTCTTACCTCTTGATTTCACCTTTTAAGTATCATCCCTTCCTATTAAATTGGTCCTGTGCCCTCTGTAAACATATGTATACACATTCACATATGTATTCATATGTCTATATACCCTACAATAAAGATTATATATATATTCCCTTCAACCATTTTCATACTGAGAAAAGTTTCATCAGTTACAATTATTACAATTATCGTTTCTCCATGTAGGTATGTAAATAGTTCAACTTTGTTAAGTTCCTTATGATTTCTTTTCCCTGTTTACCTTCTCATGCTTCTCTTGCTTCTTGTATCTGAATGTCAAATTTTCTATTCAACTCTGGTTTTTTCATCAAGAATACTTGAAAGTCCTCTATTCCACTGAATGGCCATATTTTCCCCTGAAACATGATACTCAGTTTTGCTGGGTATGTGATTCTTGGTTTTAATCCCAGATCCTTTGCCCTCCAAAATATCATATTCCAGGCCCTTCAATCCCTCACTGTAGAAGCTGCCAGATCCCGTGTTATCCTGATTGTGTTTCCACAATATTCAAATTGTTTCTTCCTGGCTGCTTGTAATATTCTTTCCTTGATTTGGGAATTCTGGAACCTGGTTATAATATTCCTAGGAGTTTTCTTTTGGGGATCTTTTTCAGGAGGTGATCGGTAGATTCTTTCAACCTCTATTTTGCCCTCTGGTTCTAAAACATCAGGGCAAATTTCCTTGAGAATTTCTTGGAGGATGATTTCTAGGTTCTTTCTTTGATCATGGCTTTCAGGTAGTCCAATAATTTTTAAATTATCTCTCCTGGATCTATTTTCCAGGTCAGTGGTTTTTCCCATGAGATATTTCACATTGCCTTCCATTCTTTCATTTGTTTGGATCTGTTTAACAGCATCTTGATTTCTCAAAAAGTCATTAGCTTCCCTTTGCTCCATTCTAAATCCAAAGGAAAGATTCTCCTCAGTGAGCTTTTGAGATTCTTTTTCCATCTGGCAGATTCGGCTTTTTAAGGCATTCCTCTCCTCATTGCCTTTTTGAGCCTCTTTTGCCATTTGAGTTAGTCTATTTTTTAAGGTGTTATTTTCCTCAGTCAGGCTGTTAACTGTCATTTCATACTTTTCTTGCATCTTTTTCATTTCTCTTCCCAATTTTTCCTCCACTTCTCTTATCTGCTTCTTAAGGTCCTCTATGGCCTGTAACCAGCTCTTATTTTCCTTTGAAGCTTTTGGTGCAGGAGTTCTGACTTCACTGTCTTCCTCCTGTTCCATGCTTTGATTCTTTTTGCCCCAAAAATAGGAGTCTAATGTTAGATTTTTCTGTTTGTTTTGTTTCCTTTGCCTCGACATGTTGCCACTCAATTACTTGACTTTGGGGCTTTTTGCCACAGTAGGTCTCTGCCACAAGACAGGGGAGCTTCCTTCCCAAACACTGGGGTTTTCTCAGCTGCTGGAGGTATTAGTTGGGTGCCCTCTCTGAAGCCTCCATACGCTCTGGCAAGCTAATTACACACCCCAGGACCTTCACCCCAGACAGCAATCCAGATCCAAGAAGGTTAAAGCAAGAGTGATTACCCCTCAGACTGGTGGCCTGCCCTACAGTCTGCAGGCTAGGAGCTGAAGCTGCAACATGGCACCGGTTGTGCCAAAGTATCTCACTGGCTTCTTGCCCTGGGGGAAAAAGCCAATGCTCTCCCAACTGCTGGTCCCAAAATCCACAGTGCACTGACCTCTCACTTTCTCCTTGGCATCTAGGTGTTGATAATTCTGGAAACTGCCACAGCTGCTGGTGTTCTGAAATCCTTCTAGCCAGCTGCTTGTCAGGCCAGCCCTGCGGCTTAAACCTCGGCTCTAGCCAGGATGGGGTAGGCTCCCAGAGTGCTGTGCTGGCTGCTCCCTGCTGGGCTGTCCTCAGTGGGAGGTTAGCGTCTCTGTGTCATTTTGTGGGTTCTGTAACTCCAAAGTTACAGGGGAAGGTGGAAGCTGGAGCCATGCAGAAGTCCTGTTTCTACTCTGCCATCTTGACTCCCAACCGAAAAGCAGATTTCTTAAGGACATTTCCTAGAGTTTGGTTTATCTGTATGATTTTCAGAAGATGAGTCTAAAATTCTGACTAAATTTAATCATGTTATAGTAGAATCTGTTTATATTGTAAATGTGAAGGGACTTAGATAAACAACACATTACGAGCTTTCCATCTTATACTAAGAAAGCTTTGTGACATCATCTAACCTACAGTACAATCAAATCTATACTAAATACTTTTGACACTCTTTCACTTTATTATACTTTTTTAAATGTAATTTGCATTATATTTTGCAATTCATGTTAAAAAGGCCTTTGTGTGAAAGTCATACTTAAAGCAAAGTTAATATAAAAAAATACTATGATTATGATTAAATAAAAATGAACTCGGGAAAA
This sequence comes from Gymnobelideus leadbeateri, assembly GCA_011680675.1. NCBI lineage: Eukaryota > Metazoa > Chordata > Mammalia > Diprotodontia > Petauridae > Gymnobelideus > Gymnobelideus leadbeateri. Next base: position 159,306 of record WOXC01010087.1, on the reverse strand, counting down.
GAGACCAAATTTTTCATTTTAAATTTTCAACACAGTTGGAGAACTCTCAGAATGAGCATATAACAAGAGTAAGCCTCACCAAAGAAGAGTTTTAGAGGAAAAATTAAATGAGATATTTAACAAACCTATCTAAATTACACATCCTGTTATGTTAATTGCTCACAAATGAAATCTTTCAAAGCCAGCAGCTGTGTATAAGCAATATTCCCAGTACACCTTTTAATTTCAGCATTTTATAATCAGTAATAATACTTTTGCGTTCTGACCCATTTATATCATCACTGCTTAAAATTAACTGCATTTGAATTAGAAGTTTAATTTATTACCCAAATGATCCATTTAGAAGTGGAAGTAAAAATAAAGAAACCGCAAACCTTATTCTCAACCTTATTCAACCTTAAATCTTAAGTTTAACCTTACTCATTGTAGAAAGTGAATTTATAATATGTTATATTATAACTGAAAGGAAAAAGGACTACTGATGAAACCTTCAACTTTTCTTTGGTAGAGGCCTTCAAGAGAAGCTTATTTCCAGGCAGAATACAAAGGGTAAGCTTTTGAAAAGGGGGTTTTTAATACAGACACATGTACACATGTACATATATGTATATGTGTGTACATATATACATGTGTATATGTGTATATAGATATAAATTTGATTCAATAAGTATTATTAAATATCTACTTTATGAAAGGCACTAGAAATATAATGACAAAACAAAAAATCAGAGGTGGCACAGTGAATAGAGCGCTGGCCCTGGAGTCAGAAGGACCTGAGTTCGGAGCCGGCCTCTGACACTTAATCCACACAAACAAAAACCTAGCCATGTAACCTTGGGCAAGTTACTTAACCCCAATTGCCCTAAAGGGGCGGCTAGGTGGTGCAGTGAGTAAGAGCGCCAGCCTCGGAGTTGGGATGACCCGAGATCAGATTCAGCCTCAGAAAATGAGCACCCACACATAAATAATGACTAGTCTTGTAACCTTGAGCAAGTTACTTAACCCCAATTGCTAATAAAAAAAAAAAATTAAAAAAGAAAAAAACAAAAAATCAGTACCTGTGCTCAAGTAGCTTATATTCTACTGAAGTGGAGGTGGGAAGGTGAGATACAATATGTAAATAAGTTAACAAATAGACAGATATACATATGACATCTATGCACATAGATATCATATATACAATAATCTGAGGAAAGAAGAAGTATTAATAATTTGGAGAATCAAGAAAGACTTTTCTTGTGGAAGATGACACATTACCTATCTGGGAAAAAGCTAAAGATTCAAAAAGACAGAGCTTTGGAGAAATGGAACTTAATAATAATCTTTTTTAAAAAGTTAATAATATTCTCAATAAATACAATCAAATAAATAAATGTTTAAATCCCAAATAAAAGCTAATAGATAAATATAAACTTTAGTAAAATAACAATAACTTATTTATTTGCAAACCCTTGTGATCTCTTTTCTACTTATAAAATCTGGCTGCTGTTAAAGTCTTACCATATTACACATATACTTCTTTTTGGTCTAGACCTAGAATTTCATTGACACAGAGAACTCCCAATGAGGAAACCTTTTTATTTTTACCAATAAATAAGTTTTATTTTACCAATAAAAGAGAAAGAGTCCATTTTATTTTACCAATAAAAAAACTTATTTACCAATAAATTTTAAAAAATAAATTTTTTACCAAAAAATAAGCCCAAAATAAACACCAAAGAGGACATATTGAAAATTAGAGGCAAAATAGATATATTAGGAACAAAACAAAGACCATAGAAACAATAAAAGTTGATTCTTTGAAAAGACTAACAAATGTGATAAACCTTTATCTAACTCAGTTAGGAAGAAGAGAGCACAGATGTTAGATGAGCTACTAGTGTATAATATAAGAAAGTATGTATAAGAGTCAGGACTTGAACCCAGGTCCTTATGGCCACTATGCCACACTGCCTCTCAGATCTCAAACTCAACATGTCCAAAACATATCTCATCATATTTCCCACAATATTTATCCATCTTCCAAATATCTTACCTTCTGTTAAAGGTATCATTATTCTTCCAGACCCACAAGTTCACTTACCTTCCCTCATCCCACCTATTCATTCTATTGCCAAATCTTGCTGTTTTTAGCAACATAATATCTCTCTTCTCTAACGCCTTCTCTCTACTCACATAAATAACAGGATTCTACCTTATTAATAATAGGTCAATTCCCAACACAGTCTAACTCAGGCTCTCATCACCTCTTATCTAAACTATTCTAACAACCTCTAGTCTATCCTTCAGACAATTGCTAAATTGATCTCCTTTAAGGACAGGTCTGAAAATATCCCTCCTACTCTATAAATTCCAGTGATTTCCCCATTGTCTCTAGGATCAAAAATAAAAGTCTCCATTTTAAACGTGAAGTCCTTCACAACCTGACTGTAACCTACCTTTGCAGCCTGGTTATGCATAACTCTTCTTTGGTTCAGCCAAGCTGTCTGGCTAGCTGTAATTCACATATGACACTCCTTCTATCTCCATGCCTTTACATAGCCTCCCCCCGCCCCATGCCTGGACAGATGTTTCTAGACATAAGCTTTATATTACTTGGAATGTTCAGTTCTTAACTAAAGGATGTAATTCAGTTGTTCCTGACATTTTAAGCTTTGAGAATATAAATTAATGTAGAAAAGTTATAAAGAATATAATACACTCAGAAGCATAGGTTAAAAGACTTTGTCTTGGCATGCTCATTGCTTTGTATTTCATATCATTTTTCAGAGCATAAATTTACAATTCTGATTTACTCCAATGGGCAATGTTTCCATATAACCCAAATATGTTTAGAATGCACTTATATACATTAAAGCAATATAACATGATGTTTCTCACAATAATTATTACATTAGTTGTACGCTCATATTAAACACTAGCCTAATAATCATGATTCATATTGTCTACAACTCTAAGCCATCAAGAAACAGAGTTCTCCTTTGTAAGTGTTTCCAAATATGACAGTTGAGCAACTTTTGCAGGGCAGGGAACACCTGGGCATAGTGGCAGGAATGTAAGGCAAAGGTCAAAAGCTCTATCTCATACTTTCTAGTATTGCAAAAGTCTTCCTCGGAGTTGATCAAAGATTCAAGATATTTTCAGAGTCCTGGCACTAACCACCAGAGGCACAAGAGTAGGAAGTTCCCTAAATATTAAGAGAGACTGAGAGACTTCTCACTGGGATGGGAAAATGAAGCTGGGGGGAAAAAAGATTTTGATCTGAGGGACTCTGACATGTGATTGGGCTGCAAACGTGTTGATTAGTCCCACCCATGTCATCTGGGCAGTCTCACAAAATGGTGAGACTCCGTTTGAGCAAGAAAGAGTCCATCAGATATCAGCAGCTAAGGGGAGAAGAATCCCAGCTAAAGATGACAGAAGCAGTTCTGCAGATAACCATCAAATGCAAGCTTTGGAGGCAGAGATAAAGGGCATTTGTGGAAGCAGAATGAAAAGCAAGGAGGTATAGTCAAATGCTAAGAAATGGAGCCATGAAAAGTATTCAAATTGGGACTAAACCCCAGGACAAGAGTAGTCTGGTAATTGTTTCTTCTATAACTAATAGTATGGGATTTCACTCTTTTGTGCATGAAAAGGACTTTCCCATGTTTACTCAGCTATTCTGACCTAATTAAAAGATTTGCTTTTAGGATTTGTGGTTCCTGGTCTGTTTGGTAGAGAACAAACTAGAAGGGTGCTTAAGCTATATTTACAAAGCTATTATTACCCTTCCTCCAAAACTCCACAGTGAAACCAGGATAATGAGGTGTTCTAGAATTATGTGGGACTCATGCTGTACCCCAAAATAGCAGTTGATTTCTCCTTATTAGAAACAGAACAAATTACTATTACACACTGCACTTAGAGATGGTCTATCTCAGAAATCTCATTGACATTAATAAGAGAAAATCATAAACATATAACAATTTTTAAAATTATAAAAGTGTCATTGTAAGTTAAGTGCAGGAAACTGTCTTGTGTTTCATTGTGTATCTAATTTGTCCAGAACACTGCCCTGCACACAGTGCAAGGTGCTCAATAAATAGATCTTGGGCCCTGAAACTTATTTCCACTTCCAAAAGTTTTGTCAACTGGACTATCATGCTGTCTAAAATTTCTAACATTTGAGTTAACTCCTTTGGAGCTTGAGTTAACTCTTTGTCTCCAGAACACTTAAAATTCAATAACTTATTTGAGGATAATAATAATGTATTATCATAATATTGCCTATCAATAGATTCTGGTGGATTGGTTACCATCTTAGTTTGCTAGTATTATCTTGGAAAATATTCATGGAAATAATCTGCATGGGGCATCAAAGTCATCTTTGATGAAACTATGAGAAAGGAATATGCTTTCATAATCATATTCTATAGTAGAATATACCTTTACAGACACAAAATTGACTGAAAGGTGAAAAGAATACAAGATCCTCAAGGATTTGTTGTTTGCTGACTGCAAAAAAAGGCATTTGATTATGAGGGGAAAATGCCTCCAAAAAATTATCTCCCCTACAGATGTCAAGATATTGGAATTTTTTTATATTTGTGATATTGGAATTGTGAGACTGGAATATCACAAATATTCCAAATTTCAAGATATCTTGAAATAAAAGGCCTTGAAGATTCAGCTCAAATCCTAACTTTCTTCACGAGGCCTTTTCTAGCTAGTGCTCTCCACTGTCATCAGCTAGTCCTTTCCCTGAGATTAATTTCTATCTACTCTCTGTATCTCTCTCTCTCTCTCTTTTTGCTTTTTGGAGGGCAATTGGGGTTAAGTAACTTGCCCAAGGTCACACAGCTAGGTTTTTGTTTGTGTGTGCATTAAGTGTCTGAGGCCCGATCCAAACTCAGGTCGTTCTGACTCCAGGGCCGATGCTCTACTCACTGCGCCACCTAGCTGCCCCTACTCTCTGTATCTCTTAGTTGTTTGAATGTTGTGTCCTCCATAAGAGTGTGAGCCCCTTCAGGACAGGTACTATATATTTTTTGCCTTTCTTTATTCCTAGTGCTTGACACAGCACCTGGCACACAGTTGGTACTTAATAAATGCTTGTTAACTGACCTCAGTGATCCAGTTCCCTTGTAACAAAGGGGAAAAAACATAAAACTAAACCACACAGCAAATGCATGGTTCTGTAACCATATTTCTAGTCCTCCCTCAGAAAGGAGAATGTGGGGGCGGCTAGGTGGCGCAGTGAATAGAGCGCCGCCGGCCCTGGAATCAGAAGGACCTGAGTTCAGAGCCGGCCTCCGACACTTAATCCACACAAACAAAAAACCTAGCCGTGTAACCTTGGGCAAGCTACTTAACCCCAATTGCCCTAAAGGGGCGGCTAGGTGGCGCAGTGAGTAAGAGTGCCGGCCTCGGAGTTGGGATGACCCGAGATCAGATCCGGCCTCAGAAAATGAGCACCCACGCATAAATAATGACTAGCCGTGTAACCTTGAGCAAGTCACTTAACCCCAATTGCTTTAAAAAAAAAAAAAAAAAAGAAAGGAGAATGTGAACTCTGAATGCAGGAGTGGTTTTTGTCTTTCTTTGTATTCCTAGCACCTAGCATGGTAAGAAGTACCCTTCTTGTTTGTTTGTTTTTTAAAAGGAAAGAAGTACATTCCCTTTCTCTTCTCCAAAGCTAATATTAGTCATTATAATTGTGCGGTGTTCTCTTTCTGTTCATTTACATTTTGTAGTCATTGTTTATATTTTTCCATGGTCCTACTTCACTCTGTATCACTTTGTATGTATTCCAAGGTTTCTCTGTATTCTCCATATTCTTTATTTCTTATGGCACAGTAATATTCTATTATATATTTACATATCACAAATTTGCTTAGTGTTCTCCAATCAATGGGCACCCTCCTCATTTTGCAACGAATGTTGCTATTGAAATTTTGATACATTATGGAATCTTTCTTATAATCATTGACCTCCAATGGTATGTGCCTACCAATAGGATCTCTGGGTCAAAGGGTATAAATATTTTAGTTACTCTTTTTGCCTAATTCCAAATTGTTTCCCAAAGTAGTTGGATCAATTCACATATAAAATAACATTGTAATTATAATAACCAATGTTAACCATGTAAAAGAGACAAGGAAATACCCCTCCCTCTTTTTGTGGGAGAGGACTGGGAATACCAATATGAAATGTTACATTCACTATCAGTATGCCTGCTTCCCGCAGCCCCTACAACACTGACATTTCCATCTTTTGTAATCTTTTGCCCATTGGCTGAATGTAAAGTAAAATCTCAGAAATGTTTTGGTCCACATATCTCTTATTGTGAATGATTTGGAGCAAACTTCCACATGATTGTTGATAGTTTGACATTCTTTTGACAACTGCTCACATTCTTTTACCACCAACCAATTCTTAATTGGTAAATGACCTTTTATCTTTAATTTCCTTGAGTTTCTAAATCTTCCATTCTTCAAAAAGAATTGTTTTAGCTTACTTTTTAATGTGACCCTTTGGCATTTTGATTGTAATAGCATCAAATCTATAAATTCCTTTAGGTAGCATTAACATTTTGAAATATATTTGTCATTTGTTCTCTTTTATTTCTGCAAATAATGTTTTATAACTATATATAATAGGTATTATTTAATAGGTATCATCTTTTTTATGTCTTATCTACATCATTCCACCTCATTTTTGTCATTACATAGAATGCCAACAACTTTGTGACTTTATTCTATACCCTGCTACTTTACTGAAACTTTTTTTTTTGCTTTTTGAAGGGCAATTGGGGTTAAGTGACTTGCCTAATATCACATGGCTAATGTGTGTGTGTGTGTGTGTGTGTGTGTGTGTGTGTGTGTGTGTGTTAAGTGTCTGAGGCCAAATTTGAACTCAGATCCTCCTGACTCCAGGGCCGGTGCTCTATTCACTGCGCCACCTAGCCACCCCCTTTACTGAACCTCTCAGTAGTCTCAATTAGTTTTTCTGAATCTTTGGAGTTTTCTATGTAACATGCCTTCTGCAAATAGAAATAATTTCATTTCTGCTCATGTTTATGCTTATTTCTTGCCCTATTGCTACCATTCCTAAAATTGTAAAACAGTAGAGAGGTTCCTTGCAGTTCTCCTGCTAGAAAAATTTTCCAGTGTTTCTCTATTATAAATTATGCCAATTTTTACATTATACACTTTCATCATATTAAAAATGACATTTCTGTGCTTATGCTTTGTAAGGCGTTTATTATAAGAATGCTATGTTTTATTAAAAATTATGAATCTAGTAACAGAATTATATGGTATAGGCTATTTTTGCTTTTAATATGATCTTTCCTAATCTTTAACCATTCTTATATCTCTGGTATATATCCAACTTGGTCATAGAAATTTTAAAATATATAATGCTCATCTTTTTTCTAGAGTTTTAAAAATATTGCTCGGTGTTAGAAGCATAGAATTTGAGAGTTGACAGGAACCTGAGATGCCAGCTAGTCATGCCCATACATGAAAGAAATCCCATTATAACATACCCAACAAATGGTAGTCCAACCTTTTTGCTTAAAGACTTCCAATAAGGGGAAACTCACCATCTTTCAAGACATCCCATTCTTCTTTTACACAGCTATTAGGAAATTTTCCTGATATCAGCTTAATTTGATTTCTTTGAAATTTCAACTTCATTGCTCCTGATTCTGTTCTCTGGGGCCAAAGAGAATTACTCTAACCCCTCCTCCATATGATAATCCTTCAAATACTTGAATACAGCTATCATATTTCTCCTCCTCTCCCTATCCCTTTCCCCAACTAAGTCTTCTCTTCCCCAGGTTTAAAATGTCCAGTTCTTTCCATGGATCCTCATAACATCAAGAGTCCTGTACAATACTGTTTGCCCTACTGTGGACACTCTTCAGTTTTTCAGTGTTCTTAAACTGTGGTTTATAAACTGACCACAATATTCCAGATGAGGTTTGACAAGAAAATGTACAGTTTAAATTTTTAATTTTGCTTTTTTCTGATAGCATTATTGCAGCTCTTGCTTTTTAAAAATCACACAAGACATGGTAAATTTTGTTCCAGTCTCATTGTCTTTGCAGAAATAATTTTATCATCATTATTTTTACATTGTCTATCTAGGTTTCTCCATGTATCCCTGTCCCTTTGCCCTTCCCTTTCCCAGGGAAGCATCCCTTATAACAGAGCTTTGTTGTTGTTTTTTTAAAGAGAAAGAGAAAAAAATTTCAAAAAAACAGATAGACAAAAAATCTGACATTACATGCAATGTTCCACACTTCCAGACCCCACACTCTACAAAGGAGGGGCAAGAGGTTGTAACAGTGCACCTGCCTTTTTATAACTCTTTCAACACTATTCTCATCATTTGTCATCTTTACCAGTTTCCAGCCTCTCGTTTTCATTGTCTTTTAGATGTTTCTTTTATGAAGCAAATGGTTTCCTTATCCACTCTGTCATTCTCTTTCATGATATCAGGTTGTTTAATCCATACATATTTAAGATTAGGCTTGCTCTCCTCTATTTCATGTTGATTTTTATCCTTTTCTGATTTCATCAGCATTTTGTCCTTGAAATTAGTTTTGCTTAGACTCATTTGATGCTATTCTTTTCTTATAAACTTCTTCACTGTTTACCCGCCTTATCCCAATTTCCATGAATTCCCTTAAATAGCTCATTCCTATTTCTATTTCTTATTTGTTTGCCTTCTTCTTTGGCCCTTCCTATTCCCCCATTCAAAGAAATGTAAAGTTTAAAATAATCCCTTTCTACTGCCCCTAATATTTTAGCAATAAGTTACATACTTTTGGGACATAGTTTTCCAAGAAGTTTTTGTTATCTTAAAAAAAAAAAACTTTTCAATTACACATTTTCTCTCCCTCACCTCTTACCCCCAAAATTGAAAAATGAAGGAAAAAAAAACCTTATCATATGCATAGTCCAGCATTGGCCATGTCCAAAAACTTATGCTTTATTCTGCATCTTGAGTCCATCACTTCTCTGAAGCATACTTTATCATTGGTCCACTAGAATTGTGGTTGATGGTTGCTCTGATCAGAGTTCCCCCATCTTTTAAAGTTGTCTTTACAATGTTATTGTACAAAATGTTCTCATGGTTCTCGCTTCACTCTGTACCAGTTCAAACAGGTATTCCTAGATGTCTCTGAAACTCATTATTTTGACAGGGCTATAATATTCCATTATTATTTATATTATCATATACCATATTACCACATTACCAATTGATGCCCACCCACTTAGTTTTCAGTTCTCTGCCTCTACAAAAAGAGCTGTTATAAATATTTATTAATGTATGGGTTCTTTTCCTCTTTGATCTCTGAGATATATGCCTAAAAGTCGTATTACTGAAAACAAAGAGTATGCATAGAGTAGTGACTCTGGGGCATGGTCCTAAATTGTTTTCCAGAATGGCTAGACCAATTAATTCATAGCTCCATCAACAGTACATTTATGTGCCCACTTTCCCCCAACCCCTCTAACATTTGTCATTTCCCTTTTTTTTCTATTTTATTTTATCTTAAATTTATGGAATAAAACAAGCATTTCCACAATAAAAAGATGATTGCACATGAAACTCCAAATCAGTTGTGTACAATTTGCTATTCATTTTAAGTATATAATAAAGTTATTATGTAAATTTGTTTTCCTTTTTTCTTCTCCCCCCCACCCTAGAGATGGCTACCATTAGAAACAAATAGGTATATAAAAGTGAAATTATTCTATACATGCTTCTATTTATCAGTTCTTTCTCTGTATGCAGATAGCATCTTTATATATCCTTAGTAGTTAATTTGGGTATTTATAATAATCAAAATAACTTATTTGCTCAAAGTCATTCTTAATGTTGCTGTTACTGTATACAATGTTCTCTTAGTTCTGCTCATTTCACTCATTATTTCATGCAAGTCTTTCCATGTTTTTCTAAGCTCATTGAGCTCATCATTTTCTATAGCCCCATGATATTCAATCACAGTCATATGCCACAAATTGTTAGCTATTTCCCAATTGATGGGAATCCCTATAATTTCCAGTTCTTTGCCCCTACAAAGAGAGCTGCTATAAACATCTTAGAACATATAGGTTCTTTTTCTGTAATCATCTTTGGAAACAGACCTAGTAGTGGTATCACTGGGTCAAAGGGTTTAGGTAGTTTAATAATTCTTTGGACATAATTTCATATTACTCTTCAAAATGGTTGGATCAGTTCACAATTCCACCCATGAGTGTCCTAATTTTTCCACACCTCCTCCCACATTTGTCACTTTCCCCTTCAATCATTTTAGCCAATCTTGTAGGTATAAAATGATATCTCAAGGGTGTTTTAATTTGTTTTTCTCTAATCAATAAAGATTTAGAGCATCTTTTCATATGACTATAAATTGTGTTGATTTCTTCATTGGAAAACTGCCTATTCATATCCTTTGACCATTTATCAATTGGGGAATGACTCATATTCTTATAGATTTAACAAAGTTCTTTATATATTTTAGTTATGAGACCTTTCTCTGATAAACTGTTTATAAAAAATTTTCCCAATTTTCTGCTTTCCTTCTAATTTTGGCTACATTTATTTGTACAAAAACATTTTTAACATAAGTCAAAGTATCCATTTTATATCTAACTTTGCTCTCTATCTTTTGTTTATTCAAAAACTGTTTGCCTATCCATGAATTGGATAAATAATATGCTTCATGTTCTCATCATTCCCCCTTTTTCACTACAACTTTAGCAATCTGATGGGTATCAAATCAAACCAACAAGCCAATAAGCATTTATTAAGCATCTACTATGTGCCAGGCATTGTATGAAGTACTAGAGGTTAAAAAAAAAAAGCCCAAAAAAAAGGGTGTATGTATAAAAAAAAAAAAAAGCCAGTCCCACCGCTCCAAGAGCTCACAGTCTAATGAGATAAACAACAAACAAACAACTGTATACAAACAAAATGGTAGACAAAATTGGAGCTAGTTTCAAGGGGAAGGCACTAGGGTTTAGGGAGATTGGTAGAGACTTCTTGTAGAAGGTAGGATCTTAGCTAATACATGAGGCCACAAGGTAGAGATGACTAGGTAAAGAATTCCAGGCACAGAGAACAGCTAGTGAAAGTTCAAAAAGTCAGAAATGGGGGGGGGAAAGGGGGGGTTGTATATACAAAACAGCAAGAAAGCCACTGAATAATTGGGTTTTTAGAGGGAAATAAAGTATAAAAAGACTGGAAAACTATTAAAAGGGACAGGTTATGGAGGTCTTTAAAAGACAGGATTTTCTCTTCTACCTTAGAGAGACACTAGTGTTTAGTGAATAGGGGAGTATGACGCAGTCAGATTTGTGCTTTATTTTTTTTTTTTATCTTTTTGGTCTTTATTAATTTGTTCATTTACTTTTAGTTTACAAGATTCAGTTCCACAGTTCTTTGAGTTTCAAATTTTCTTCCCTTCCCTCCCTTCACCCCCACCATGGTGGCATACAATCAGGTATGGGAACTGCAGATACTTTCACATTAGACATTAATCAGGTTATAAAGAAGGATTGTATCAGATGGAACGAACAATGGGAAAGAGGAAACAAAATGAAACAAGAAAAAGAGAGCAGGTAATTTGCTTCAATCTGCATTCAAACTCTGATCTTTCAAGTTCATTCTCTGAATATAGACATCTCTCTCCATTATGAGTCTTTTGGAGTTGACTTATAGCCCTGCATTTCAGAGAAGAGTCCAGTCTATCAGAGCTGGTCATCACACATACGTTGTGTCTATAATTGTGTACAAATTTCTCCTGGTTCTGCTCTTCTCACTCAACAGCAGTTTGTATAAGCCTCTCCAGGTAAATATGAAGTCCATCTGCTCCTCATTTCTTATGGCACAATAGTATTCCATTATATTCATGTACCATAACTTGTTTAGCCATTCCCCAATTGATGGACATCCCCTTAATTTCCAATTCTTTGCTACTACAAAAAGAACTGCTATAAATATTTTTGTACACATGGGAATTCCTCCCACTTCTATGATCTCTTTGGGATACAACCCTAGAAGTGGTATTGCTGGGTCAATGGATATGAAATTACTTATAGCCTTTTGGGCATAGTTCCAGATTGCTCTCCAGAATGGTTGGATCAGTTCACAACTCCACCAGCAATGCATTAGTGTTCCAATTTTTCCACATCCTCTCCAGCATTTATCATTTTCCTGTTTTGTCATCTTAGCCAATCTGGCTGGTGAGATGTGGTACCTCAGAGTTGTTTTGATTTGCATTTCTCCAATCAGTAGTGATTTAGAGCATTTTTTCATATGCTTCTATATATCTTTAATTTCTTCCTCTGAGAACTGCCTATTCATATCCTTTGACCATTTATCAATTGGGGTCAGACTTGTGCTTTAGAAAGATCGATTTAACAGGGAAATGGAGGATGGTATGGTGTGGGGAGAGACAAGGCATGGAGACAAACCAAAAGGTTATTGCAACATGAGGTGATGAGGGCTTATAGCAGGGTGGTAGTAGTATCAGAGATTGAGATAAATCTAAGAGGCATTACAATGGTAGAAATTAAAGGATTTGGCAATTGATTGATTGTAGGCAGTAAGAGTAAAGGGTCAAAGAAGACACCTAGGTTATAAGCCTGGGTAATTGGGAAGATGATAATGTCCCGCTGATACAGTGGATAAAGGACCAAGCCTGGAATCAGGATGATTCATCTTGCCAAGTTCAAATCTGGCCTCAGATATTTACTATATGTGTGACACTGGGCAAGTCACTTAGCTCTGCTTGCATAAGTTCTACATCTGTACAATGGCTGGAAATGGAAATAGCAAACCTCTCTAATATCTTTGCCAAAAAAACCCCATATGGGGTCAGGAAGAGTCATACAAAACTGAAAAACTTAAATGTCTTCAAGAGTAATAAGAAAGTTGTGAAGAGAATGGAGTTTGGAGGAAAATATATTAAGGTCAGTTTAGGACATGTTAATTTTGAAATATCTACTAGATATCTAATTTGAAATGTTCAATAAGGTGGTTGGAGAAGTGAGAGTGGAAGTCAGGAGAGAGATCTGAGGTAGAAGCTTAGCTATTTTAATTTGCATTTCTCTCATTGTGATTTGAGGGGGAAATTTTCCTATGCCTTGATAATTTGGATTTTTCTTTTAAAAGTTGTTGTCTTGGGGTGGCTAGGTGGCACAGTGAGTAGAGCACCAACCCTGGAGTCAGAAGGACCTGAGTTCGGATCCAGCCTCAGACACTAAACACATACAAACAAAAACCTAGCTGTGTGATCTTGGTCAAGTTACTTAACCCCAATTGCCCTCAAAAAAAAAAAAAAGTTGTTGTCTTGGTGTAAGTAGGTGGTGCAGTGAATAGAGCACTGGCCCTGGAGTCAGGAGGACCTGGGTTCAGCCTGGCCTCAGACACTTAACACAAAAAATACTTAACACAAAAAATAGCCGTGTGACCTTGGGCAAGTGACTTAACCCCAATTGCCCTCCAAAAAAAAAAAAAACCAAGTTGCTGTCTTTTGAACATTTTTCATTTGGGAAATGGCTCTTATTCTCATAAATTTGAATCTCTATCTTATATATCTTGGATATGAAATCTTTATCAGAGAAATTTGCTACAAAACATTTTTTAATCAATTAAATGTTTCCCTTATCTTAGTTTCATTGGTGTTGTTTATGCAAAAACTCTTAACTTTACATTCTATAATCCTTCACCACTTTTTTGTTTATGATCCCTTCCCTAATTCATAGATCTGAAAGATTTCTTTCTTGGTCTAATTTATATGACCTTTATATCTAAGTTATGTGTCCATTTGGAGCTTATCTTGACACATGGTATGAGTTACTATTCTAAACCTAATATATGCCAGATTGCTATCCAGTTTTCCCAGAAGTTTTGGTTGAAAGTTGATTCCTTACAGATCTGGAATCTTTTGCATTTCTCAAACACAAGTCTATGAGGTTTGCTTCTATGTGTTATATACCTAAATTGTTCTACTCTTCAACCAATATTTTAATCTGCACCAAACCATTTTAATGATTCCTGATTCATAGCATAGTTTGAGATCTGGTATTGCTAGGCTCTCTTTCCACTTTTCATGATTTCCCTTGAGACTCTTGGCTTTTTATTCCTTTATATGAATGTCATTTTTTTCCTAGCTCTACAAACTTAATTCTTTGGTATTTTCATTGGTATAGCACTGAACAAGCAAATTAATTTGGATAGTAATTATATTGGCTTGGCTTACCCATGAGTAAGGAATATTTCTCCAATTATATATTTCTACAAAGAATTTTATGGAATTTCTTGAAACTGTATACATATAGTTTACCAGTGTCTTGGATGGTGGACTTCCAAGTATTTTCTATATTTTGTAACCATTTTATCTCTCCCTGCTGGGGTTTGTTAGTAATGTTGATGATTTATATGGATTTATTCTATAACTTACAATTTTGATGAAGTTATTTCATTTTTAGTTAACTGTATAGGGTTCTCTAAGGAAACATCTGCTTCAAAAATTGGTAATTGATTCTTATTTGTTTGTTTATTCTCTAATTTCCTTTTATTACTGTAGCATTTCTAAAACTGTATCAATTCTCTTCAATTCAATAAACATTAAATGCCTACTATGTGCCAGGCATTGTGCTAAGCTATGGGGATACAAATAAGAAAAAGATAGTCCCTTGCCCTCAAGGAGCTTACAACCTAATGGGGGGAAAACACACAAAAACAGGCCAAAAGGGGGATAGCAGTAACACTAGGGGATACCCAAAGGAGGGATATCTTGTTCTGTGGAGTTGAAACCAGCCACAGCTGTACATCCAAAGTAGAGTGAATTGAAAGTATAATTTCTGCCCTCAATAAAGGAAGGCTTTGGGAAGAATATAGCACTCCACCATTGTAACAGCATCCGCAGGGTGGCTGCCAACACAGGTTCTTAGATCTGCTTTTCTAAAGGAAAGCAACACAAAATGGATTAACAATCTTGCTTTAATCAATCAAACATATCATTTATCTAGTTCAGGGGGAAAAGTCAGCACCCTGAACTTCAGAATATACAGAGAGGTTATAAGCAGAAGTTACAAGACAGAGAAACATTTCAGCAGACAGGCCTCCAACTGTCCAACCATTACATCCATACCTAGTCACAGTTATCAGAGAGGGAAGCATCAACATCTGAGTTTTTCAAAGCTGGGAGGACTCTCAACAGCTGCCCAGAGTCCTGTCTGGTCAAATCACACAACACTTCTCAAAGTAAGCCCCAAAACAAAGCCTTACAATAGGATTTGTATAGCCTTCTCCTGGCTCAGAGAATGTAACAACTCTCTTGACCTACTGCCCAATCACAAAGTATCTCCTGAAAAACAAGACTCCTGCCACAGGCTCCAAGTGCACTTAAGCCTATCAAAGAGCCTAGGGGCAGGGAAGATCTTAAATTTACATTCCTATTACAACCCTCCAATCAGTGGCAAGAGAACACTGGAGGAAGTGGTATCCAGGCTTGAAATAGTTGCATTATGATGAGATTAGAAGTAAGCTTATTTTGGAAGGGGCATCTTTGAGATAAATAATAGTTGTGATAATAAACATTCTTGCTTTATAATTGAATTTATTGTAAAGACCTTTAGTTTATTCAATGATATTTTATATAGATGCTGCTTACCACATTAAGGTGTCTAACAGAAATGGGTATCATATTTTCTCATAAATTTTTACCTGTTAATATTTTTAAATTCTGACATTAACTTGGTCAATTATGTTTATAGTTTTAATACTGCTCCTAACACTACATTTCTGGTATAGATCCAATATGGTTACAGTATATAATCTTGGTATTGTAGCTTCATTGCTAATATCTTTAAAAATTTTTGTGTTAATGTTCACTAGGAATATTAATCTACAGTTTTTTATGTTTTGACTCTTCTTGATTTAGGTATCAAGACCATATTTGTATCAAACAAGGAATTTGGTAGAATCTCTTCTGTTCCTATTTTTGTAAACAATTAAATATTTTTGTAAAAATTTAATATTAAAAAAACAAATTTGTAAACAATTGGAATTAAATATTCTTTGAGTGCTTGATAAAATTAATTTGTAGATCCCTCTGGTCCTGAAATTTTTTTCAAATTTGGGAGTTCATTTATGACTAGTCCATTATCTTTTTCTGACACTAGGTTATTTAAATTTTCATTTTATTCACCTAAGCCTATGATATTTTTGTAAACAGCCATTTAAGTTGCTGGCTTTGTTGGCATATAGTTAGGCAAAATATATTACTTTTCCCTTTTTTAATTAAATTTTATTTTTAGATTTGCATTCTGATTTCATTTCTTCCAGGAATTATAACTGACCTCATAGACAAGCTGCTTTTACTTTGAGGTCTTGCTGGTAGATGCTTTCTTCTTCTGGCTTTATATCTTTGGCATCCCTAGCTCCATAAAATTTCTTGAATATGGATGTCTTTTGTTTGCTCATTCTTCCAGATTTATTCCTCAAATTGGAACTTTGTGCTAAGGCCTGTTTTTACTTATTTCTTCAGGGAACTCTGGGGCTTCATTTAACCTTCATTTCTAATATCCTGCTACTACTTTCTTCAGGTACTGAGTGCTGTGTTCTTCAAAGATCTCTGAGGGGCTCAAGCTCCTGATCCTAGTTTGTGTCTTAAGTGATAAAATTTCAGATAACTCCTAGTTGGAGATGCAGTAAATTGATGTTTGCCTCAACTCCTTTCAGCTAGTGATAAGTACTGCAGGTTCACTCTTAGTCTGATCTCCTTGCCCTGGTTACTCAGTTATAGGCTGCAGCTTGGGCCTATGTGCTGAATCTGCAACCTCAATCCAATGCCAGAGACACATTTGCATTCCAGAATCAGCTTCTGCTGTATCTTAGACATGTTCTTGCCCTGATATGCAGCTGTAAAGCATTCTATGACCCAGCTCCAGGGGTCAGAGTGAAAGAGCTTCTAGATGATATCTGATCTTGGTCCTTGCATAGTACACAGCCTCAAACTACCACACTCCTTTTCGGAAAACAGAGACTTGTAGTCCTAATCCAAGTCCCTATGCAGATAGACTCTGAGAGGCTCTTCCCAAGTGACTGCAGACTTTTGATAATCTATGATGAGTTGGAATGGAAAAATTACTCATGGTTTTCTTTTTTTTTTTTTTTTTGAGAGGGGAAAGCAGGGCAATTGGGGTTAAGTGACTTGCCCAAGGTTATACTACTAGTTTTGTGTGAAGCGTGTCAGGCCAAATTTGAACTCAGGTCCTCCTGACTCCAGGGCCGGTGCTCTATTCACTGCACCACCTAGCCACCCCCATGTTTTTCTTTAGGTTTCCCAAACACTACTTGGTCTGGTGCTCTTCCTCAATCTTTGTTAGAATAGTTTTAGGAGAAGACTGGGCTGTACCGTTTCCTTCTACTTTTCTTTTTTGTCAATCTCCCTTTCTCCTTATTCTATCCTCCTCTAGTCTATTCTAAATTCTACTCTCCCATTCAAGGATTATATTCTCATATGTTTTTTCTTTATTATGTCCTTTGATTTCTGCCCCCTCTCAACTATCTCATATCTATATTGGTGCATTTATAGGTCTCTCTTCATCTTCCATTTCTCTTATGAATTATTTTTGTTTTGTTTGTTTTTGGTAGGACTTTCTAGTGTTTATCACTCCTAAGAAATTAAAGGAATAATGAGTGGTGTGAATTACTCTGTATCCCCAAAACTTCACTCTATCTTGACTTTCCCATCATCATCATCCATTCCTAAGATGAATATGACCTATTTCTAGATCTATGACCCCACCATTACCTGAGGAGCTAGTGTTCCAAAGTATCTATACATTATGTCTCTTAGAGAAAGAAAATTAAGCAAAACCACTGAAAAATGGAATTATGAAGATTTCTTAAAGATTGTGGTACAAAAACAAGAATCTCCAGAATAGTTGAAAAAAATGAAACTTTTAAAAATATTAAAATAACCTATCAGATTAGCTAAATCACAGAAAAAATAACCAATCAGATTGGCTAACATCACTAGAAAAAGACAAATGTTAGAGGAGATGTGGAAAAAATAGGTATACTAAAGCACATTGGTGGAGTTGTGAACTGGTCCAATCAATGTGGAAAACAATTTGAAACTATGCCCAGAGAGCTATAAAACTAAACATACCCTTTGACCCAGCAATATCATTACTGGGTCTATATCCCAAAGAGATTAAAGAAAAAGGAAAAGGAGATAGATAGACAGATGGATAGATAGATAGATAGATAGATAGATAAATGTATACACAGAAAGAGAGAAAGAGCAGCTTTGTTATAATAAAAAACTGGAAATTGAAGGGATGCCCATCAACTGGGGAATGGCTGAACAAATTATGGTATGTAACTGTGATACACTTATTGTGCTATAGAAAATGTGTAGCAGAACAGTTTCAGAAAAACCTGGGAAGACATATATGACATGATGCCAAGTGAAGTGAGCAGCACCAGGAGAACACAGTAACAGCATTATTATTAACGATTAACTTTGAAAGACTTAGCTACTCTGATCAATAAAATGATCCAAAACAATTCCAAAGGATTCATGATGAAAAATACTATCTACCTCTAGAAAACTGATGAACTTTGAGTGCAGATTAAAGAATATTATTTTTCACTTTATTTTTCTTGCTTTTCTTTATTTTTTGCAACATGGATAGTATAGAAATATGTTTTACATGATTTCACATGTATAATGTATATCATATTCCTTGCCTTCCCAATGGGTAGAGGAAGATTTAGAGGAAGGGAGAGAATTTGGGAACTCAAAATTTTTTAAATGTTTGAAACTTGTGCCTTCACTTTGCACCGTCATGCCACGGAGAACAGAATTTTCTATAAAAATTAAAAAAAAAAATTAAGTGAGGTATTTTTTGGGGTGGGGTGTCATGGCATTTATTTTCTTTCCTAAATCATTTTTCTAAGTCTGTTGTTTTTACTATGAGATACTTTACACTTTATTCTATTTTCCAGAATTTTTAATTTGCTTTAGTATTTCTTGTTGTCTTGTGGAGTCATTAACTCCTATTTGGTTAATTCTAATTTTCATGGAGTTTTTTTTTCTTGGATCAGGTTTTATACTTCTTGTTCCTAGCTGTTAATTCTCTTTCCAGATATTTCTTCTATAGCTACAACTTCTTTAAAATCATTTTTATCTCTAAAAAAACCCTCTGGCTTCATCTCTCCCAGTAATTCTACTTGAAGTTGTACCCAAGCTGTGTTTTCCTTTGAGGCTTTGCTTATAGATGTTTTGGAGTCATTATCTTTTTCTGGGTTTGTGTCTTGAGCATTACTATCATCATGATAGCATTATGTTGGGATTCTTTTTTTTTTCTTGTTCATTCTTCCAGCTTTTACTTCCTAGCTCTTTTAGCCCCTCAGTACCACCAAAAAGAAGCAGAGAACTTATAATATGATATTTCAGAAGACAAAAGTAGGCTAAAGATGTAGGCTTACAACCAAGAACTCACCCCTCAAAACTGTTTATAATCCTAGGAGGTTGGAGGTAGGGATGGGAGTCAGGCAGAATAGACCCCTCAGGAAAAAGAGGAATTCTAAGCATTCCTGATGAAGAGAGCTATGTAGAAACTTTGAAATACAAACACTGGAATCAAGAGGAAAAAAAGAGTACACACGATCAAACAATTATAAGGGACTAAACAACAATAAACTGTTTACATTCCAATATAGGAAGATGACAACAATGTAATCCCCCTTATAACTTTATAATCCTTAGGGGTCATAGAAGAAATATGATGAAAGAGAGGGCCTGGAAGTGGTTCTGTTACATTTTGACCAGTTAAAACACTGGGGGAGGAAAGAAGGAAGAAGGAGGATAAGAAAAATTATCATCTCACATAATTGGGATGTGCAGGTAGAAGTCTCTAGAAACAAGGAGGAAGGGGGTGGAAATGTGACACCTGAACCTCACTCTCAACTGAACTGGTCTTAGAAAGGAATGATACACACACACACAAAGTTGGGTTCAACAAGAAATAGTACACAAAAGTAAGAGGGAAAGGGGAATAAGTGGCAAGGTAGATTAAGGGATTAGTCAGAAGGAAGACTAACTCTAAGGAGAGCAGATTTTATTTATTTACTTACTTAATATGCAAAAAAAGGCAAAAAATGTTGAGTTCTAAATCCTTTTCTTCCCTCCAGCCCCTCCCCCATCTCACTGAGAAGGCAAGTAATACATGTGAAGGCATGCAAAATGTATAAAAACAAACAGATTCCCTAACTGGATATTGAACTTAGACCTCAGCAGGGAAAGTGCCAAACCTTAACCACTGGACCAGCAGAGTCTAGGGGGAATCTAGGGAATGTAGCTTTTGAAGAGGATCTTAAAAGAAAAGAAAGTCTATGAACCTATTATTAGGCTCTGAGTGAATGAAAGAGAAGAGATGCAAGGGAAGAGAAGTAAATTAAATCAAACCTAGAGCACTGGTGCTAGTGGCTCCCTTTCACCTCCATTATCAAATACAAAAGCCCTTCATAACCTAAGCTCCCTCCTTTCTAATCTTATACATTACTCCTTATCACATATTCTTTAATCCAGTGGGTAAACAAGGAAGTCCATTATCACCATTACCATTCAATATAGTGCTAGAAATGTTTGGAGTCTATGGGGTGTTAGGGGGGTGTCTACCCCAAGCATGTGAAGACTTTCCCAGCGGAATAGGTACATGTGAACAATTTAGTCCAGGGAGTCATGAAGTTGGCAGAAACAGTGTTGTGGAGTGCTTAGAGCTTGGTTAAACATCAAAGATACTGAAGTCATACATTGCATGCCAAGCCTTTGCCAGTTGTCTTGAATTTTGTCTTGCCATCACATTTGCAATTGAATTGTCAAAAGTCTAGAAGAGGGAATGAGGCCAGTGACTTCATACAACTCTGTCTCACAAATCCAATTTATGAGCAAGTCAAAAGACATCACCCATACCATTTTACTATTTTTATCATGACCTTGAAGTCATGTGGTGACAGGACAAGTGACAAAACAGAAGGTGTAGATACACGGGGAGCTGTAGTCACAACACTGCACACAGGCAATCCAAGATATAGGTTCATCTTCTCACTGGACTGAAGCAGCAATGGCATTCAGTAGCCCCTGGGTGTCGAGCAGTCTTTTTTAAGGATCACATAGTTCACCTCCAGATAAAAGGAAGGGGCCAGAAAAGGTAGTCTAAAAATTTTCTGCTTCACCTAATCTAACCCTGGCCTGCTTACCACGGCAGGCAGAGATCCTACCCTGGAGTTGAAACAAAAAAAAAATATACAAAGATTTTGCAAAAATGATTTCACTTATCATCAATATGTGGAATGTGCATGTACTTATGGACAACATGAAATCCACTATACCTGAAAGACAAATAGCTCTTGTTGCAAGATAAGTGAGCAAGTATCACATCCAAATAGCAGCTCTGAACAAAACAAGGCTGGCAAATAAAGGCCAGCTTAACAAAGTCAGAGTTGGATATACATTTTTCTGAGCTAGCAGCATAGATATGGAATTCCATGAAGCTGGTGTGGGTTTTGCAATCAAAACTAATCTTGTCAACAAGCTTGTTTGTCTCCCCAAAGGAGTGAATAACAGGCTTGTGGCAATGCAATTGCACTTACAGGAGAGCACCATGCCACAATCATCAGTGTATATGCTACCACCATGACAAATCCTAATGAGGTCAAAGAAAAATTTTATGAAGACATAGAGACCCTCCTTATCAATGTGCCAGAAGAGGACAACTTGTAATTCTGGGTGACTTTAAGGCCAGAATAGGCACAGACTATCAGACATGACAGGGAGTCCTTGGGAGGAATGGAATTAGAAAAAGCAAGTCACTTACTATTACAGACGTGTATGTCTCATGACCTTTTCATCACCAACACTGTCTTCCATTTACCTAAATACAATAAAACTTCACTGATGCACCCTCTCAATAAACACTGACATTTTAATAGATTCCAGGAATTTCTAGAAAAGAACTGCCCAGAATTTCTAAACATATAAAATGAAATTATATTTGAAAGAATTCATAGATCACCTCGAGAAAAAAACCCAAGATTCATGGATAGGTTTAGATAATATAATAAAAATGAAAATATATAATATGTAATATAATTAAAACAAAAATTTAAACTACCTAAAGTAGTTTTATTTATTCATGAACTACGAATTTACTTATTCAGTGCTATATCAAAGAAACTACCAAAGCATTACTTGATAAAACTAAAAAAAAAAAAACAAAAAAAAACCAACAACAAAATTCATCTGATGGAATAAAAAGTTAAGAGTGTCAAAGGAATTACTAAAAAAAAAAAGTGGGAACGGATTTTAGCAGTATCAGATTTTAAACTGCACTACATAGAAGTAATCATTGAAATAATTTGGTACTGGCTAAGAAACAGAGAAATCAAGAGGCTGATCAGTAGAATAGATTAGATGGAAAATACATGGAAACAAATTAGTCTTGTGTTTAATAAAACAAAAATCTCACCCACTGGTGTAATGACTCAGTATCTGGTTTTGTTGTTTGTTTTTTTTAATGTTAGGACATCTAACACTATTTATTGAGATAAGCTCCAAATGGATATGTGACTTCGACAAAGAAGGTGAGACCATAAAGAAATTAGAGGAACATGAAAAAAATTGTCTGTTAGATCTATGGATAGGGGAAGAGTTCATGACCAAATAAACAAAAGATAGAGAGAATGACAAAAGGTAAAATAAGCACTTTTGATTGCATAAAATTTTAAAGTTTTTTTTTGTCCACTGTAATGGAAATGCAGATTTAAAGATCTTCCCTGCCCCTAGCTTAAGTGCACCTGGAGCCTGTGGTGGGAAGCTTGTTTTTCAGGAAAGCCCACACCTTGATACTTTGTGATTGGGCAGTGGGTCAAGGAGGTTGTTACATTCTCTGAGCCAAGAGAAGGCTATATAAGCCCTGAGGAGAGGCTTTGCTTTGGGGCTCACTTTGAGAAGTATTGTGTGATTTGACCAGATGAGACTCTGGGAAGCCGTTGTTGAGAGCCCCCCCGGCTTGAAAACCCAGATGTTGATGCTTCCCTCTCTGGTAACTGTGATTTGGTATTGATATAATGGTTGGACAGTTTGGAAGCCTGTCTTGTTTGATCTGTAAGTTCTATAACTCTGAAGTTTGGGGTGCTGACCTTTTTCCCCTGAACTAGGTAATGTATGTTTGTTTGATTAAAGTAAGCTTGTTAACCCATTTTGAGTTGCTTTCCTTTTGAAAAGCAGATCTAAGAACCTGTGTTGGCAGCTACCCTGGGGATATTGGGGTGCTTGCTGCTAAATCCACAAACAAAACCAATACAGCTAAAATTAGAAAAGCAGATAAATGAGAAGAAATCTTTGCAGCAAGTTTCTGTGATAAAGGTCCTTTATCTTAGAGAAATAGATGATAGAGAAACATCTCTAAGATATTCTAAAATATATAGGGAACATCAAATTTATAAGAGCCATTTCCCAAAAGATTAAATGATTAAAGAATATGAACAGGCAATTTTCAGAAAAAGAAATCAAAGCTACCAATAGCCATAATTTTAAATGCTTTAAATCAGTAACAAATAGAGAAATATAAATTAAAATAACTCCAAGGTTTCACCTCACAACCAAAAGGTTGAAGCTGACAAAAAAAAAGAAAGAAAAAGTTGAATCCTGGAAGAACTATGGAAAAACAGATACACCAACCCACCTCTGGTCAATGGGTTCAGTCATTCTGGAAAACAATTTGGAACTATGCACAAAAAACTATTATTCTTTGATGCTATACTACCACTACTAGGTCTGTACTCCAAAGAGATCAAAGAAAGAGGAAAAGGGAATACATGTACAAAAATATTTATAGCATTTCTATGTGTGATGGCAAAGAAAATTAGAAACTAAAGGAATGTCCATCAAATGTAGAATGGCTGAACAAGCACAATATTTGAATGTGATGGAATACTATTATGCCACAACAAATGATGAAGAGGATGATTTGAGAAACTAGGAAGCCTTGAAAGAACTGATGAAGAGTGAAGTGAGAAAAACTAGAAGGATAATTTATATTATATTATAACAACATTCTAAAGGCAATTAACTTTGGAAGACTTAGGAACTCTGATCATTACAACTAACTCTAATTCTAGAGGATCCATGACTTAACAGGGTACCCTGCCTCCTAACAGATAGATATGTGATGGACTCAGAGCACATATTGAGACAATTATTTTTGGACATGGTCAATACAGAGATTTGTTTTGCTTGACTACATATTTCGTAACAGTGGTTTTAGTTTCTTATTTTCTCAATTGGGCATGGGAGGTGATAGAAAGGATGTAAGTTGGATCTTCATTTGAGAAAACAAAATTTAATTAAAAAAAAAAGAAATTTAAGAACATTGGCAGAAGATAAGCAAAAGATACAAATGCTGAAAAAAATAGATTAATTCTATGTAAGCCAAACTAAATGACGTTAAAGATAGGAGAGTTCTAGAGAAAGGCCCCTAGTGAATTCAAGAAGCATTTATTAAACATTAACTATCTTCCAGGCACTATGCAGTATGCATAAATACAAGCAAAAAGAAAAACAGCCTCTACCTTCAAGGAGTTTACTACATTCTGGCTGGGGAAGACAATAAATAAAAGGGAACTGAAAAGAGGGTGAAGTAGTGATCCATGTTTGCAATGTCTATATAGTGAAGCATTGCCTGTCTGGGCCCTTTTTCAAAGTAGAGGTTCCAGAAAGAACTCATAAAGAATGAGTTGGAGAAATAGTAAGGAAAGGCAGATAAAATATGTTTAGCAAAATTAGGAAAGTTAAGTATGTTGGATAGACTCTCTCTGGATGATTCGTGGGAAGACATGGATGTGATCCACAAATGAAAAGGCATATCTCAAAATCTGCATTGTTGAAGGTGCTCATTTCCTGAGGCTGGAACTGAACCCAGATCCTCCCAACTCCGGGGCCCAGCACACTGCACCACCTACCCGCCCCTAGACTCTGCTTTCTAAGGTACTTCTTTGACAGACCCGTGCTCATTTGAGCACCCACATGTAAATAATGACTGGCTGTGTAACCTTGAGCAAGTTACTTAACCCCAATTGCTTAAATGAATAAATAAAAGCAGAGTCTTGGTATAATGGAGTAGGGAGAGAACTAAGAGCTAAAAAGGTAAACAGGGACAATTCAATCTACACCCCTCATTTTGCAGAAGAGGAAAATTAGAACAACTTTGATAGTAGCATTATAGAGTCTGGAAAGGCAGGAAGCTTTTGACAAAGAACCACACTAGAGGGGCCCTTAGGTGCCAGAACAAAAAAATATGGGGATACTGCACACTAGTGGGAAATGGTGGTAGAAAACAAACTGCATATTTTACAATTTTGCTAAGGGCTAGTTAATTTAGGCTAAATCTAAGGGGTATAGAGAAAGGCAGATTATGAGGACATAATAACACTTCATTAATGCCCTTTAGGGATATGGTAAGGCAATTCCTACTACTTTGTGGAAAATGAAGCATAAAAAACCCAAATCACTTGATTTGGAGTCACAGGACATGGGCTCAAATCCTAACACTATTACTTAGCACTTGTGTGACAAATGGGTCTGGATTCCTCCTCTGTAAAATGAGTGGGTGTAATGATAATGGGAATCTGAAGATCTTCCCTGAACCTTGATAGGCTTAGGTGAGTCTGAGAACCTTCCCTGATTTGAAAATACACTCTACTCACTGGGACAACTAGGTGGCACAGTGAAAAGAGCACCAGCCCTGGAGTCAGGAGGACCTGAGTTCAAATCCAGCTCAGACACTTGACACACTTACTAGCCATGTGACTTTGGGCAAGTCACTTAACCCCAATTACCCTCCAAAAAAAAGCAACAAAAAAAATTTTTTTTTAATTATACTTTGCCCCCTAATAGGCTGAATGTGGTCACATGGAGCCTGTGGTGGGAGGCTTTATTTTTCAGGAATGCCCACACCTTGTTACTTTGTGATTGGGCAGTGGGTCAAGAGAGTTGTGACATTCTCTGACCCAGGAGAAGGTTATATATACCCTGATGTGAGGTTTTGCTTTGGGGCTCACTTTAGGAAGAGTGTGTGATTTGGCCATAGACTCTGGGCAGCCATTGAGCCCCTGGCTTTGAAAACCCAGATGTTGGTGCTTCCCTCTCTGGTAACTGACTAGGTATGGATATAATGATCAGACAGCTGGAAGCCCTGTCTGCTGGTATATTTCTCTGCATTTTTTTGTCTGCTTGTAACCTCTGTTTGTTTTCTCTGAAGTTCAGGGTGCTGACTTTTTCCCCTAAACTAGGCAAATGATATATGTTTGATTAAAGTAAGGTTGTTAACCCATTTTGAGATGCTTTCCTTTAGAAAATCAGATCTAAGAACCTGTGCTAACAGCCATCCTGGGTATGTTAGGGTGCTTGCTACTCCAGCAGACTTAGGACTAGATGACTTCTAAGATCCATCCATAAATCTATGCCCCTAAGTTTATATGGCCAAAAATAAATGTACAATTTTCCCAGTTGTTCAAGTAAATAATTAGGGTATCCCAAGGCACATATAGCCAGAATTAGAGATATAATTCTCTAGTTGTTCAAGTAGTTCAAGAGAGCCCAGTCTTGGTCTCTCAGTTTATGTCAGAAAAAAAAAAAACCTACTAATGCAATTAAATTTAAATCATTCAAGTTTCAATAAATATTTGCTAAGTACCTCCTATTGTGCTATCCAGTAAGTGCTAAGACTTGAGAGAAGCACAAAGAACACTTTAGTTTGGTAACAGAACGTTTCAGAGTGCAATGTTCTTTTCAAAAGCGAGCAAGCTTACTGCTACAATAATTTCAATGTGTCACACATAGAACAGAGTGACTTTTCTGTGTATCATAGGACAATATACTTTTCTTCCTTAATGAAGAAAAGACTGAAACCTTCAATGGCTACTTAGGGAAGAAATTTCCTGTACTCCTTTCCTATTTTTTTTCTCAGTAAGACCTGAGAATCATGTTTCTTTAGTAGAGGAAATTTGCCAGCTGAAGTCATAACTGAAGTAATGTCTTCATTACTGTAACCTAGAACCTTTAATTTAAAACTGCTATTCTTACATTTTCAAGGTATCTTTCTCTAAATCATAAGGCTAATAATCTAAATCTCAGATGGCAAAAACTTACACTAGATAGTTGTATCCTGTGAGCATAGTAAATAAACTCCAATAGTTCCCTATTTCCTTTAGGATCAAATAGTCTCCTCCAATTAGCTTTTGAAGCAATTTACAACCTGGTCCCAATATATGTTTCCAACTCTTCCAAGACTTCCACTGTCCTGCTCTACAGTCTCACCAAGTTGACCTCCTTGATGTTCCTCACATAATATTCTATTTCCAGTCTCTATTTTTGTGCTGCATAGCTCCCATACCTGGAATGCACTCCCTCACCTTTGCCTCTTAGAATCCCTTGTTTCCTTAAAGACTCAGCTCAAGCAACACCTACATGAAACCTTTTTTGATAGCCCCTGTTCCAAGTGCTCTCTCCTAAAAAAACTTGTTTTATATTTATTTTGTATATACTACATTATGTGAATGTTGTCTCCTGATAGACTATCAGTGCCTTGAAAACAGGGTCTGTCCATTTTTGTCTTTGTATCTATCCTCAGGGCCTAAGAGCAGCTAGCTGGGAGAGTAGATAGAGTGCTCTGCCTACAGTCAGGAAGACCTGAGTTCAAATCTTACCTTAAATATTTACTAACCCAGTGACCCTGGGCAAGTTATTTAACCCTATTTTCCTCAATTTCCTCTTCTGTAAAATGAACTTGAGAAGGAAATGACAAGCCACTCCAGTATCTTTGCTGAGAAAACCCCCAATAGGGTCATGTAGAGTGGAACATGACTGAAACAACTGAACAAACAAATCCTCAGAGCCTAACATAGTGCCTAGTACATAGTAGGTGTGTGTTGGTTGATTATAAATTATTCTAATTCATTATTAATCTTAATAAAACCAGCTGAAATTGCTGGTCAGAGAAACTCAGACTATCTATTAAAATGTAAAGGGTTGTGATCTGTTGGTTACTTGATTGAAGGAATACCCATACTTAATAAAATCATGGATCCTTGGGGTCTTGAAGTAAGAAAGAAAAATTACTTCATAAAAGTTAATTCCTTCTAGTTGGAAATGCTCTGTTTGGCATTCAAAGACCTTCATAACTTTGGCCCCTTCCACCTTTCCTGACACCTTAGTCTCCCTGTCCCCCAAGTATTCTTTGGCTTCCTGGCTGTTCCACAAAAAAGACACTCCATATCTCAATACCAGGCATTTTCTCTGACTATTCCCCATGCCTGAAATGCTCTCCCTCCTCCACTCTGACTACTAACCTTCCTGTCTTCCTATAAGAAGCCTTTTCCAACCCTTCTTAATTCAAGTGCCTTCCCTCTCTTAATTATTTCCTATTAATCGTCTATATAAGTTGCTTTATATTTGTTTGCATGTTGGTTCCCCTATTAGATTGTAAACATCTTAAGGGCAGGAACTCTCTTTGGACTCCCTTTGTATTCTCAGCACAGCCCAGGGGCTGGGCACATGTTGTTCAGTTATATTCAGTTGTATCCAACTCTTTGTGATCAAATTTGGCATTTTCTTGGCAAAGATACTGGAATGGTTTGCCATTTCCTTTTCCTGCTCAATTTACAAATAAGTAACTGAGGCAAACAGGGTTAAGTGACTTGCCCAGGGTCAAATAGCTAGTAGTTGTCTGGGCAGGATTTGAACTCAGAAAGGTTAGTTTTCCTGATCCCAAGCAGAGTGCTCTATCCACTGTGCCACCTAGCTGTCCTACTGGTACATAGCAGGCACTTAACAAATGCTCATTGATGGATTGAAAGGAAATTTGAAATTTTCTTTAGAATGAATCAAGTTATTTTAAAATCAAACTATTAAAAGTAAGTAACACTGAGAGTTGGAGAATGATATAGGGAAAAAGAATATGATCTCTTAAAAGTTGAAAGATCAATAAGCTTCCTAAGGCATTTTCAACTTTGTCATATTGCCTTTGCATACAAGAAATCTGACATAGACTTTTCATAGACTTAGTCTTAAATTTACAGACTGATGTTTTCCTTCTTACTTCAAGACTCCAAGAATCCATGATTTTATTAAGTATGGGTATTGCTTCAATCAAGGAACCAACAACCAACAGATCACAACACTTTACATTTTAGTAGATAGTCTGAGTTTCTGTGACCAGCAACTTCAGTCTGGTTTTATTAAGATTAATATTATATAGGGGAAAAAAATTTGTTCTCAAACAGCTACCTAAACATCCTCTTCAAGTTAAGTATTGATACAACCAAAAAGTTTTTGCATTCCTATTTAGAAAATTGGTTAGGATCATAAATCTAGTACTTTAATAAGATTTGACTGAAGCATACACCATTAATTGACCTGAAGAGGAAAACAAATCTGACATCTTACATTAAAAATAAAAGAGCTTTGTAGAACCTAATGTCTATAAAAAGTTACAATTTAATCTTTTAATCTCACAGTTTTGATCTTTTAATTTAGCAACTGAAACATAATTCAATTACTGTCATTGCCTTTTATTTT
Source organism: Gymnobelideus leadbeateri (assembly GCA_011680675.1). Lineage (NCBI taxonomy): Eukaryota > Metazoa > Chordata > Mammalia > Diprotodontia > Petauridae > Gymnobelideus > Gymnobelideus leadbeateri. Next base: position 129,644 of record WOXC01010087.1, on the reverse strand, counting down.
CACATTCTTTTTCTGAGCTGGCATTGCCAAAGTAACTTCTGCTGCAATGCTAGTTTAGTGTAGCCAAGAGAGAAAAGAAGTATATTGTTTTGTCTTTCCCATTCAGTGTAGAAGACACAACCTTGGATTAATAGTCTCGCCATACTCAGGACATTGGGATCCTCTTATATACTGCATTTTTAAAAATCTTAATCAAAATAACTTATTATGAGAACTTTATATATTGCTTTAAGATTTGCAAAACTTGACACATAAATTGTCTCACTTGAGAAATGTAAATATACAAATAGCTAGATACTAGCATAGGATTTTAAAAGTACCAGCTAATTAACTAGCTGTTACATAAATGGGTGGCTTTATCATAGATTTAGATGGGTAAATAGGTAGAGGAAAAGAAAGAGAGAGAAGAGACAGAGCACACACAGCTGGGCATCAAGGTGGACCTAGAATCAGGAGAAACTAAGTTCAAATCTACCTCCAGAGATTTATCAGCTGTGTGATACTAGATAAGTGCCTCAGTTTCCTTGTTCTTATCTCAGAATTGTTGCTGAAATACACAAGGCTGTATTTCCAGTCCAGGACTAAGTGGGAGCAGGTATATAGAATTCCTTTAAGGAACAAAATGTTTCAGCACTAAATGCTTCAGAACTAAACTTAAAAGCCAACATTTTGCAAATGTTGCAATATCCTTCCTTTTCCTTCCCATTCCCATCCCCTAAGTAAATACATAAATGAAGCAACAAAATAAACCTGGCAGAAATTTAAAATGACTCTAAACTTGAACTTAAATCACTTGCAGAACTATCTCTGTCCTAAGCTGCACTGTGACTCAGCATTTTACAATGCCAGAAACAAGTGAGATAAAGGCCTTTCTTTTTAATTGCACGGGCTAAATTTAGAGCTAAAGAGCATGAGGTACCTAAAGACAAAAAGTAGATAGTTGAAAAAGTTTAGTGGTTAGAGCACAAACGGCTTTGACTTGGTACAACAGGCAACAGGGGTCTAACTGAAGTGAAATTAGTGTCTATAATTCAAAGTTGGCCTCAATTTCCTAAAACAAAGTTTGTTGGCACATTATTCACAAATAACCAAACAGACTACAATGAAACAAAGGAGAAAACTACATTACCTGTAATCATCCTGTAGTTATGAACCTGTTTTAGAGTTAGTAAACCAACAATTTAAAAGTTGAGAAAGTAACTCCCTCTCTTTCTTAATGCAAGTAAAACTGAGTCAATATACAGTTGGGAGGGGGGTGTCTTTCAAAAACTGAACAAAACTAAGTCCAATAGGGAAAAAAATCATCTCTATTCAATCTGAAAGACAGTGAGAGACAGAAACTAATCTTGCCAGGAAGTTCTGAGAACAAGACATCAAGAGGCAGAAAGATTGGGTGGGGTGTTGGGGAGGGAGATGAGAAAAGGAAGACCAGAAGACGTGGAGCTTAAGTGTGGGAAGGGGAAAAGAAGGTGTCCGGGCTGAGAAAGGACTGAGGAAAACCCCAATCAGATAAAGAAATAGGAGCATCCTATAAGGCAAGAGGTGGACAAAATAGTAGCATCAGGGGTGAAGGGGCAGCAAACAACCAAAAACAGTCCGTTAAAAAAAAAATAAAATGAATAAGAAGTGTTCAACGATTTGACAGAAAGGTGGTACGACAGTAAAAGAGGGGGCATGGACTAGTGAGTAAAGGGCTGCGTCTGGAATCAGGAAGACCTGGGTTCAAGTCCTGTCACACAAACTGTGGGCCCATGACAACTAACTCTTGGACTACAAGTTATAGAAGAGTTTCCATTGCTGATCAGTGATGCCCCCACAAGACAAAATCACAGGTCTGGAAGACAGCAAAAGTGAGGGGCATCCCTAAGAGACCTTCCAGCCGTAATAAAACCACCAACTGGAAGGATCCCATGAGGGGTCAAACGCTGCCCTGCGCTGAGCCTCAGCTTCCCTATCTATACCTAGAGAGGGCAGGTCTAGACCGTTTCCAAAGTTCCCCGCAGCTCCCATGATGCGTGACCGAGAGGATTTCCAAGTTTGAGGGGAGCTCTGAAGTCACTGTCAAGTTTTTCCCAGTATTTTCCCCGCGCGACGAAAAAACAAACAAAAACCGAGAAACCTCTGGGATGTTTTCGGCTTCGACCCCAGTGGAGCCAGTGCCCCAACCCAAGCGGGCTTCTCCTCCCCACCCCCCCGCAGCTAGCCCGGTAACTGCGGGCCCCAACCATTTCCCCGATGGGCGGAGCTCAGCTGCGCCGCTGCGTCCGGCACCAAGGGGGCGGAGCGGCTTCCGACGTTATACGTGGGGTCAGAGTTCAGCCCCTCCTCTTCTTCCCTCCTCCTCTCGCTTCTCCTTCTCCTCAGCCGCCGCCGCTGCCGCCTCTCGAGGGCCCGGGTTCGCCGCCGCTTTCTGCCGTCTCCCGCCCTCTGCCCCACGATGGCGAACGTGGCTGATACGAAGCTCTACGACATCCTCGGGGTCCCTCCAGGCGCCAGCGAGAACGAGCTGAAGAAGGTAGCGGCATGCGCGGGCGGTGCGGCGCGGGGCCGGCCAGCCGGCCGGCGGGCGTGCGGGTGGCGCGGGGCCGGGACTCGGGCTCCGGCCCAGGCTCGGGGCATGTTTAAAGCTGGGCAGCCCCGGCGGGGAGAGCGGCCAGGTGGCGCGAGGGGGTGTACAGCGTCCGGGGCTTGGGGCCGCACCGGGGCCTGCCGGGGAAAGCGGAGCAGGCCTGGCTGGGGCCCACATGCGGTGCCCGGGCCTCGGCCTCCAGGCGGCTCCCTTCCTCCCCCGTCTTCCTGCCGCCGCGGAACCGGTGCCTCCCCCCACCCCCACCCACCCGGTTCCTGCTCATCCCGCTGACCTTGGGAGCAGCGATGCCGGGCGGAAATGGAGGCCGGGGCTCCCCGGGGAGCCGTCCTGGGGCCTCCCACTCCCTTTTTCAGGCTGTACCTTCCCCTAAACAAGGAACACCCCCGAGGCCTAGGCACTGAAACCTCCGCCCAGCGGCCGGCCCGAGAGCCGCCCCACCTCCCTCGAATCCCGGTGCCGAGGTCATCACCCCTGGAAGAACAGGTTGAACCAATGCACATGGGTGCATACTCGGCCCGGCCTTTACCCCCTCCTTACTAAAGCAGGCACAGATAAAAGGGGTGTGTGCATTGGGAAGAAGCCTAGTTGGGAAAGGATCTTTCCACTGTGTCATCAGTGGCTAAAGCTTTTTCCCCTTTTCCGGGCCCTCTCTACTGATGATCCTAAGGGCTGAGGACTTCAGGTCTGGTGCTAGGAAAAGGCTCCCGCCATCACCTGGCCCCGAGCTCCTGCTGACATTTGGAGCAGCTGTGAATGATGTGAGAAATGTTTTCCTGGTTGATGTTGCTGCTTCGTAACATGCAATGCCTCATCGGCACGGGTGACTAAACTGGGGCGTAGCACATGGGCATGTTGGGGTGCATTGTTGTGAAGGCTGGTCATTCAAATTGTTGGTTCTACTGGTATGAAACTAGCACTTGGTCTGAAGTGTAAACACTTGAAGTCTCACTAAAAAAAAGAAATGGAAGACCTTATTACTTCCTTGTAGTGCTGCAGTCTTTCATCTGAGCATTTCAGAGTACTTAAGATATTTAATTAATCCTCTCCGCATACTTGGGACGAGGTAGCAAAATTTGTGGGCTTGCAGAAACGGAATTGCCCTAGGCAATGAGGCCTGAGGACTGCTGGGAGTAAAAGCTCTGAAAATGGGCTTCCTGTCACCTTACCGGAAGTGGCTTACTATTATATAATTCATTTCTCTGCGTGAAGGCTTTAGTAAAATATATATATATGTTTAACCATATAGTATAGTGTGTACTTCCAAATCTGCCAAGCCAAAGGTCACAATATGATTTAATTACCCAGAGCATTCCTCTATGAAAACGAGTTGAAAACTTATTTAAGCAGTTTCGTTTTGCCCTGTGGGGGGAGAGGGGAGAGACACTTTGAACACCCACTTGAGTTTATTTACAATCCGTTCTGAATATTCATTAACTACTAGCACTTATGTAAATTATTGAAAACTTTTTTCCCCTGATTCTTTTCAATAAAGCACTCTGGACTAAGTGAGAGACTGAAACAATGTTCCATTATATTTTCTTCTTGTATTTGTATCTTATTTTTTAGCTCTTCAACAGTAATTGTAACTGGGGATGTTTTGGTTACGTAAGCAAATTATTTTGAAACTGAAATTATTAAATAAGTATCCTAGTGGAAACGATATATATATATTTAAAATATAAGCTTAGTGGATTTTTTTACTTCAGATTCTTCCTCAAAAAAGTGCAAGTTAATAGTCTTAACTATTCTTGTGAATAACTTTTTGTTGTCCTTTCTCAAAGGCTTATAGAAAGTTGGCCAAGGAATACCACCCTGATAAGAATCCAAATGCAGGGGACAAAGTAAGTTTCAGTTATTTGGGGTTTTGTCTTTATCTTCCAAGGTGTTTATTTTTTAAGCTTAGATTGTTATGCTTCTTTTGAAAAGAAATGTTTTCTCATTTATACTAACAAAATCAGGTCTTGTTGGCATGAAGAATAATGTAAATTGTGTAATAAAAACACTTTTTAAAAAGGGCTAAAAGAGGTAAGACTAGAAATAATTAATCTAAAAAATTGTAGCTTCTATTTCTTTAGACATTAAGGCTGTTTGGGCCCTATGGTGTACATGACTCTTGGATTTCCCCTCATCATCTTTATAATGTGAATGTCCCTGTCCTTGGGGTATTTACAGTCTATATAGGGAGGCACACAAAATAATAGCTAATATACAATAAAGCACAAGTACATAAGAATTGCAAGCAAGCAGTTTTAAGTCTGAGTTGGGGTGAAGGTAATTACCGAAGGGCAGGAATTATGAAGTTTTTCTTAAAGAGTTGATATTTGCTTTGGACATTTTGGTCAGTAATTCAGTAGGTAGGGAAAGACAGTTCCTAAAATGAGAAACAACACAAGCAAAAAGTACAAAAAGAGGCATCATAGTGTAATGGAAATTCTTAATGTGTTACCTTAAGTGAATCACTTAAGTTCTCTGGACCTTAGTTTCCCCATGTAAAATAACAGGCTTGGATTAGATGATTTAGAAGATTATTTATAAATTTTCATTAACAATATTTGGATACAGTGCAGCAGGTTTTTAATTAAGAGGTTGATTGCTATACCACTTCTGTCAGTGTGTGGTTAGACAGTAATATAAACAGATTTTAATGTTAGCCAAAGCAAAATATAATTGAGAGGGTCATTTTGCTGCAGTGAGAAAAGCAAAATGAAAACATTTTTAGCATTAATCTTTGTTACCACGAATAATGGTAATAAAGTTGGTTTGTATTTTTTTTTCTTCTAAAAGACTGAGAAAACAGATATAATACAGAGATCCCTGAAAAAAAAAAAAAACTTACAGGGCCCACCTTCTAGTCCTGTTTCTGTGACCAAATAGATGAACTCTAAGGTCCCTTCTAGCATTAAAATTCATTTTTATTTTTATTTTATTTTGTAGTTCAAAGAAATAAGTTTTGCATATGAAGTTTTATCAAACCCTGAAAAAAGGGAGTTATATGATCGATATGGAGAGCAAGGCCTTCGAGAAGGTAGTGGTGGAGGCAGTGGCATGGATGATATCTTTTCTCACATTTTTGGTGGAGGATTGTTCAGTTTTATGGGTAATCAAAATAGAAGTCGAAATGGTAGAAGAAGAGGCGAGGACATGATGCATCCACTCAAGTGAGTATTTTTTTATAACCCAATTATTATAATCTAATATACCCATTGAATAAAAATGGTTTCTATAGAATTATTATTGTCAGAAAAAGTATTTTGTGTGTGTAGGCCCCTCCATGAAATAGATTTTATTATTATACAAGTTAGGCTGTACTTCAGTTCAGATTTTGATCTGTGTTTAGTCTCTTTCACTTTGTTGGAAGGTGCTTTTGTGGAGTGCTTCTGAGGCTGCTTGTTATACGACCTAAATCTTCAAGGCTGTTTTGTTTTGAAGTAATTAAATGTTTTAACTCTGGTTACAGACCATCAAGTTGAGTGACTTTTCGTGTGAGGGTTGGTTTTTGTTTACAAGTAAAATCACAGATTATTTGATCCTTAGCATAAGTCCCTAAATTGGTTTCTGGTGGAGTATGTTGGCTTTTAGCCTACACTAACCTGCCAGCATATGATTAGTTTCTGACCTTGATCTTACACTTGGAACCTAGAGGTCCTCTAAGATTTGAAATGGCTGTTTCACATTATGTAACATAGGTTTTATTACCTGTTAAATGTTATATGGACTAACAGTAACTTTGGGGAAATTTTAAGTTTCAGAAAATTGGGTACTCTGATTATCAATGTTTCCAGTTACCTAGCTTTTACATTTGAAAAAAAATGGAATTCTATATGAACTTTTTGTCTATTCTCTTCAAAAAAATACTTGAATTTAAAGGACATATTTTCCTTTTTTTTAATCTTGGGAGAACCATATGAAAATTTTTGTGTTCTGTTCCAGTGAGGTAAGAATTTAATCCATAGTGGTTTTGTTTAAATTTCATTTTTATCTCAATCAAGATACTTTTCCCCAAAAATTATTGAAAATACTGTATCTCTTGGTTTTAAGTTTCTCTTGCATTTTCTTAGATCAAACTTTCGTGTCTATACAGCTTCCAAGCATGAGACTAGGATTTCTTTGTACTATCTTGAATATTGCTTCAGCTAGTTGTGATATTAAGGTAATTTGGAGTATTTTGTAGGGTTTGATTGGGGGGTGGGGTTTCCAAGTGACTGAAAATACTGTACCTTTTGGTTTTATGGTTCCCTTGCATTTTCTTAGAATAAAGCTTGTATCTGCATAGTTCCAAGTTTGTGACTAGGATTTCTTTGTACAGCCTTAGATGTTTAGTTTTCTTTATTAGTTGTAATATTAAGGTCATTTGGAGACAAAAGAACATGGTTACAGTACATTTCTTCTAAAATATGGGTTTTAAATTTACCTTTAAACCATTAGATATTTTCAAATACAAAATATTGTTTCAGCTATAGGTGTGATTAAATGGAAATGTTGTCACTCCTTGTTTTATCCAGGAATACCTATAGACTCCTTTACATGCCAGGAAAACATATTGATAGTTTTGAACTAAACAGAGTAAATCATTTAGGACCAATTTGACTCCTCCACTAAAGTCCTACATTTTTCAGTGGGGTTTGTGCTGGTGATCCATTCTGGGCTGTCCGAGTAGAGTACAACTCTAGAAGGTTCTGTCAAGGTAGAAAGTTTTCTAGCATGGGCTCTGACTCCATTGTAAGAACCAGCCATTACTAAATTGACTGCAGAGGATACTTTAAAAACTGACAGTCCACCCAAAGATTGTAAAGCAAAACAGGACATAGCTGGTAAAAATGAATCTCACATATTACAAGTTTGCTTTTACTAAATGCTTGTCCATTTATAATTATTTTTAAAATATTTCATTGTATATAGACTAGCTTAAAGTTGGAGTGTGGAACTTTAGGGTTTCTTTTGTTGAAGTTATTGTCTACTATAGTCTTCTAAGACTTTCCATTACTTGAGTGAAAAACATTTATTAAGCCTTTACTCTATGCCAAGCACTATGCTAATTGCTGAAAATAAAAATAAAGTTGAAGACTATCTGCCCTCAAGGAATTTACAATCTAATGAGAATTAGTAGCCAAGGAATGGTGTTTTGAAAAGCCACGGGGATGTGAGGAGTCTATTGATTTCATTGCTTTTTCCAGAAGCAATGAAAGTATTGATTTGATTTCTACTCCCCGAGCAAGAAGAGGACAATAGTTATAAATGCATATAGAAAGATGGTGAAGGTAGAGGATTAGAAATGTGGTCTGGGGCTACATAGGTTACAGTGAACTATTTGAGTTTGCCCTCATTGACTCACCAATCAGAATATCTCAAACATAGAGGATGGGTGACCTAAAGTTCAGTTGGTCTGTTTTGGTTCCAGTGATCGTACAGTATTTTGCAGTGTGCTCAGATTGTAGTTTGATAAGGTATGCCTTTTCCTCTGCTGTGCTTTTATTGAAAAGGGTTGGAAAACAGGAAATGGAATAAATTGCCATCTTTTTGTTTTAATCTGGAGGGTTACTTTCATTGTTTCTATCCTCTATACTACAGACTAAGGCTCCCATATCTGAATGTCTTTCAAGGGCCACCTCTCTACCTCTTCGCTAAACCATAGTGGAATTTTTTTTCTGTCAACAGTCTTATCAGTGCATTTAGAGGAACAGAAACCAGAAAGCTTGCCTTTATACTGATATATGGGAAGTCCTACTTATTGTATTCCACTGGTAATAAAAAAAAATCGGCTTCATATTCTAGCCACAAAAATGAAACATTGGTTGATTGGTTTTAAAAGGATTACTTAGTAATTCTCTATTGTAAAAAGTTTTAATGGAATTGGATATGAAAAGACATCTTAGTGCTTTATGCTGATTCAGCAATGCTGGAAGTTGAACTCAATTTTATTTTTATATTTTCAGGGTATCTTTAGAAGATCTTTATAATGGCAAGACCACCAAACTGCAACTTAGCAAAAATGTTCTTTGTAGTGCATGCAGTGGGTGAGTGTATATTTTTCTTTTGTCTTACTAGGAAGATTTCTTCAGTTCTTTTAATAACCCATCAAAATCCTATACCATGGATGTTTTTGTTTGTTTTTTAAGTCTCATTAAGAAATTTGCTTCATCTTTAGCCAAGGTGGCAAGACAGGAGCTGTTCAGAAATGTAGTGCTTGTCGGGGTCGAGGTGTACGAATAATGATAAGACAGCTGGCTCCTGGGATGGTACAGCAGATGCAGTCTGTGTGCTCCGATTGTAATGGAGAAGGTATGCCAACATTTCCTTTCCTTTGCTTTTGTTGGAAAGGGTTGGAAACAGCAAATGGAATTAGTTGCTTTAATTTTTTTTTATTTCTCAGTGTTTTTATTCACCTATTTGTATATAAACATAAAACAGCTTTAATACTAACAAGAATGGATAGTACTGTGATCCATTCTTCATCAACGAAATAAATGACAATATTACCATGTGTTCTAAACTGGTTTGAGATTTTTCCTCTCCAATAAGATAGATGATAAACAGTTCTATTTCCTTCTTGAAGTACAAATCCTAGAATAATTTCACTCTTCCATTTCATTTTAAAGGTTATTTGAATGGAGTGGGTGACACCAAATTGATTCAGTTAACATTTAGATAAGTGGAGGATTTGAAATTAGTTTTACTTCCAGGAAGGATAGATATTAGCAGTGGAAACAAAGTAATACTTTCTAACTAAAATACTTAGGGTTACAAGATGAAATACGCTTGCCCACTTCCTAAAGGAAGAGAGGTGATAAACTCAGTCTTGACTGAAACATTAATTTTTTATACATGACCGAGTAGAATTTGCTATTGCTTGCTTATTCATGTTTGTAACAAAAGGTTGCCTTTTTTCCAGGGTTGGGGGGAGGGGGAAGATGGGGGGAGGAGATAAAGTGGATTTTTCTTCATTGAAAAAAATTATTTAAAAATATTTAGGGTTACTGATTTGTCCATGAAAAATCCCATAAAGGTAGGTCACTACTTTTTTTTAATGTGGTGAGATATAAGGGTCCTTAATCCATAGAGAACTGAAGATTTTTTTTATCTCATATATTATAGTATTATAATAACCATCAGAATAAGTAACTCAGTCCTCAGTAGTAGATAATAGTCTTTCCCTCTCTCTCTTTTTTGCTTTTTGAAGGGGGGATGGTAGGGCAGTTGGTTAAATGACTTGCCCAAGGTCACATGGCTAGTTTTATGTTAAGTGTCTGAGGCTAGATTTGAACTCAGGTCCTCCTGACTCCAGGGCAGGTGCTCTATTCATTGCGCCACCCAGCCACCCCACCGTGTCTTTCTCTTTGATAGCCATAATGGCACCCTTTTAACACAGAATGTATGTGTTAAAATGAAACTCCAGGCAAAGGTTTGTGGTTTGTTTTGGTTTTTTTTTTAACCAACAAAAAATATGACTAACTTATTTATATAAATATATGTTTTAAAATACTATAATATTTCTCCATAAACTCAGCAATATTTTTCCTTCTCAATTTTTCTAGGAGAAGTAATTAATGAGAAAGATCGTTGTAAAAAATGTGAAGGAAAGAAGGTGATAAAAGAAGTGAAGATTCTTGAAGTCCATGTAGATAAAGGCATGAAACATGGACAAAGAATTACATTTACTGGAGAAGCAGACCAGGCCCCAGGAGTGGAACCAGGAGATATTGTTCTTTTGCTACAAGAGAAGGAGCATGAGGTAATTTTTTTTAATTGATATAACTAGATTTGTGGCATTGGGCACTTCAGTTTTCTAACAAGTTGTGTTGCCTGTGGCAGCCAGATTACTTTGGTTGAGCCTAAGGGGAAATTGGCAAATGGTTCCTATTGGGGAAAGTGTAGAGGATGGTTTTGGTTTGAGATATTCTCAGCACCTCAGTTTAGCTGTCATTGTTAATGGCTGCCATTAGTGCTAGATAAGTACATGTAAGTGCTTTATGTTCATTTAGCAGTTATAATTTTAAAAAAAAATTTTAATATTTTTAAAAATGTTTTTAATTAAAAATGAAACCCTGGTGTCACATCTTACATCCATATCTAGTTTGAGTGCATCTTATTTGCATTGTTAGACTAAAACATAATGGTAAGTAGGAGGAAAGTTGCCTTTAAAGTTAATACTGGCAGATTGTTCACCATAGAATTTTTGCTTGGTAAGATTAACCAAATCTTTAATGTAGAAAACGAGAGAGTGGTGGTAAAGGTTACCCTGAATCTTTACTTAGGAGGATGATAAAGCAAATTGCAATGTTAAAACATACCTGTTTTCTTTATTTTCCTTGTTAACCTCTGTTCAAAACCAGTGAAAGGAAATTGAGCAGTTGGTCAAAATTAGGAGTGTATATTTCAACTTCACCCTGTGTGGAAACCAGAATACACTGAATTAGAACATGCAGTAACAACTTTTTTTTTTCATGGTAAACTTAACTAGCAGTAACCAAAAAAAAAATCAGACAAATCAAGAGGTGACATCTTACTTTAAACCTTTATCCTTTAACATGGCAAATGGGAGTTGATGAGTAGGCAAAGAAAATAATTCTGTTCTTTGACCATTTGGGGCATTACAAGTTTTACCACCTTTGACCCTGGTTGATTTCATTTGTTATATATCACTTCATCTAATTCCTTGTGTGCTTAGTTAGTTTATCTATTTTTAGTTTAAGACATTCAGTTCCACAAGCGCTTTTTTTTTTTTTTTGAGGGCAAGGCAATTGGGGTTAAGTGACTTGCCCAAGGTCACACAGCTAGTAAGTGTCAAGTGTTTGAGGCTGGATAGAGCTAGTGCTCTATTCACTGTGCCACTTAGCTGCCCCTAGAAATAGTCTCAACAGTAGAATCACTGGGTTGAAAGTATGCACAATTTTGAAATTATTTCATATTGCTGTTCAGAGTTTATCAGTCTCACCAACCAATTAGTGTGCCTTTCTCCTCATCATCCCATTAAGATCTTACCCTTTTTTTCTCTAGTTTTGCCATTCTGGTAAATAGTCTCCTTTGTAAATTGTATTTTTATGTCCTTTGACCACTGCTACATTTGGAATTTTCTGTTAAGTCTTGTAAAATATCTGATATAGATGCATTATTTTCTGTGTCTGGCTCATAACAAGTCAAGGAGGCATTTATTTATTTATTTGCTTTTTGGAGGGCAATTGGGGTTAAGTGACTTGCCCAAGGTCACATGGCTAGTTTTTGTGTTTAAGTGTCTGAGGCCGGATTTGAACTCAGGTCCTCCTGACTTCAGGGCAGGTGCTCTATTCACTGTACCACCTGGCTGCCCCAAAGTAGGCATTTATTATGAACCAGGAAATTCTGAAAATAAAAAGAAAGGTAAAAATAATCCCTGTCTTCAAGAATCATCCATTCTAAGTAGGGGGAGACAAGACCAAATGTAGATGATTACATACATGCAAAATATATACAGGCTAAATATAAGTTAATCTCAGAGGGGTGGGCAATATCAGCTAGTGGGGGGGTGTGGAGAAAGACTTCCTGAAGAAAGTGAGATTTGAGCTGAATCTTGAAGGAGAAGAAGAAAACTGAGAGACTAGTGGGCATTGTAGAGCCAGGCAGTGGCAGAGAGGTAGATTATATTATGAGGGCACAGTAAGTAGGCCATTGTAAATTCATAGAGAGAATTAAAAGTGTAAGACAACTGGAAAGGTAAACTGGTAGGAAGGAATCCAGTTAGGAAGAACTTTGGCAAACACAGAACTTTATATTTGATTCTAGAAGTAGTAGGGAGCCACTGGACTTTGAGTACAGGGGAATGGCATGATGAGACCTACCTGTGTTTTAAGAAAACCATCTTAGCAGCTGAATGGAAGGTGGATTGGGTGATAACAGACTTAAGGCCAGGAGACCTATTGAAAAGCTGTTGCAGTAATTCAGATGAACAGTGATAAGGACCTCATCTAGAGATGGTTGTGTAAGTGAACCAGAGGGGACATAAATGTTATGAAGGTAGAAAAAATATCTGGCAGTAGATTAGATGTGTGGGATGAGTTAGAGTGGAATCAAGGGTGACACCAAGCTTTCAGTCCTGGGTATAGGGAGAATGCTAGTGCCCTCAAAAGTAATAGCTAAGTTCAGAAAAGGGGAGGAGTTGGGTAGAAAGATCATGATCCGTTTTGGACATTATGAATTTGAGATGTCCAAAAAGCAGTTAGTAATGGTAGATTGTAGCTCAGAGATGCTAGGGCTAAATAGGTAGATGTAAGAATCATTTGCATAGAGGTAATAACTGAACCCACAGGAAATAATGAGATCACCAAGTGAAATGGTAAAAAGAGAAAATGGCCTGCTTACCTAGAGTGGGGCTTACACTGTGTTGAGAGGCCAGAAGTAGTGAGGGCCTCCAGGGCTGGAATGATGTGTTGTAGAAGAAACAAACTTTAATATCTTGAGAAATTATTTACTGTTTTGATAGTGTTTGCTTTTCATGCAAATAAGAAGCATGGTTTTCCTATCATTTTCAAATAATGTGACCACAAACTTTTGGCTTAGAAGACAATGCCTTTAGTAGCCACATTGAATAGATGTGCTTTCACTTAGGACAAACTTCTCTTAGCACTCTTATAGCACCACCATGATTCCCTGCCAAGTCTGCTGTCAAAACAACTACTACAGTCTGAGATTTAAATTTGTTTTTTCAAAATCTGATATTTTGTATCTGTAATGACTGTGTTAGGTATTTAGCTTTCTCCTTTGGTTCATGTAGCAGGCTATGCTTTGACCAAGAGAGGTTCCCTCCTTTAAGAAGAAAGTTTTTCAGAAATACCATATGCTTACTTCTCCAGTTTGTTCTACTAACAGGATAAAATGAAATAAACCAACCTTCTTTTTCAGAAGACACATATTCTAATAAAATCCAGGTTTAAGGTACTTTCCTTTTTTTATATACTTTCACATAAAGTTCAAAAGCTAAAACTTAAGTACAGGCAGAAATAGTTTTTTCACACCAGAACTCCCATATTGTATATTGCTCAGATATGAAATTTGTTGATACTTTATGTAGTGCCAAACATTATTCCTTCTACACACACCAGAAGCTCAAAGTGGTTTCTATATTAGCATTGATCAACCCAAACTATACTAAAATAGCTAAATTTTTTACTTGAAACCAACAGCTCCTCTGGGATGAGGGAGGTAAAGGGATATATGAAGTAAGGTAGATTGCACATTCACTGGATTAGCATTGTACTTGTTCCTTATATCTCCTTTCTCCAGCTTGCATCATTCCTACACACAAGCCTCCCATTTGAGGGGACGGGGCAATATGTACTCTATTTTCAAATTTTAAAGCAGAAAACAATTATTGAGTCCAACTCCTTTATTTTATAAAGAAGAAATCAGAGGCCCATCATAGGAAAGAGGATTGCCCAAGGTTATACATTACATTATACAGGAAATAGCAGAATCAGATCTAGAATCTGGATCTCCTTTGTCCCTGTCCATTCACGACCTTTTTGTTCTCTAAATCTTTTTCCCAAAGCATTAGCATTCAAGATAATTTTTTTCTAGCTAGTTTATTCTATTCTGTGCTTAAAAGCTAAAAAATACAGCAGTATTGTTTTCTAATATGTTTCCTATTTCACCTTTGTCATGAGCAGTATAAAATAGTATGTAAAGAGCTGACATGAAGACCTGAATTCAAGTTCCAGTTCAAAATAACAATACTGTTTTATGTCTCTAATGAAGTTGACTCTTAGTACCCTTATAATTCTTCAGACTGAGTAAGATTTGAAGAAGAGCTGATAAACATTGGTATTTGTTGTATATCTATATCAGTATTATTAGCCAATATTGTAGATTTGCCAGACCATTTATAAGAACTTTGTCATTTTTTTTTAATTAGTTTAGAATTTCAAACAGTGTTATGAGTTGGGTTTTGGTAGCCTGCTTATAATTTGGAGTCCACTTATATTTCTGTTTAAAATGAAGGGCCTCTCTAATCCATCTCCTAACCCAAAGAACTAACTATAATGGTAGAGATTTCAGATGATAGGCTAATAACAAAGATCACTTTGGTATGTTTGAGAGACAGGATCATTTGGTGGTATAAGAACTGAACTTGGAATGAGGAGAGATTAGGATTTGACACTGACTCTGAATTCTGACACTTAACTAGCTCTGTGACTATGGACACAAATCATTTTGGCCTTTCTGAATCTCAGTTTTCTCTTCTGTAAAATGGGCGTAATATCTGTAGTTCTTAGTTCATAAGGTCATCAGGGGACTGTATAAAAATGTATCTAAAGTGTTTTGCAAACATTAAATTACAGAGGAAATATATCCACTTAGGAGCTACCTATAGTTTATAGTTTAGGAACTCTTGTTCATTATTCACAAAAGTTGTAAAAAAAAATAGCATTTTAAGGTTTGCAGAGTACTTTATATATCATTTCATCCTTACAGTTCCTTTGGGGGGGGGGGTGAAGGCAGGGCAATTGGGGTTAAGTGACTTGACCGAGGTCACACAGCTAATAAGTGTTAAGTGTCTGAGGCCAGATAATTCTTTTTTTAGGTAAGTACTATTAGTCTCATTTTACAGGTGAGGAAAACAGACTGAGTTTTTAAATGATTTGTCCATAGTCACAGAGCTAGTAAGTGTCTGAGGCAGAATTTGAGCTGAGGTTTTCCTGATTTAAAGTTAACAGTGCACGTGCCCCCAAGCAGCTTGTATACCTTGAAATTTTCAGTCAGCATGATATAATATATTGGTGGTTTAGAGAAAATGAAAATCCTGTATTCCTTGATAATAGACTGGGCCCCTAATGCTCCACATGTTTTTTTATTTATTCATTTTTAGTTTTCAACCTTCATTTTCCAAAGATTTTGAGTTAGATTTTCTTACCATCTCTCCCCTCCCCCCCCACCCCAAGATGGCAAGCATACTGAATACCCCTTCCCCCAATCTACCCTCTCTTATATTTCCCCCTAATTTCCCCACCCCCTTACTTAATTGTAGGACAAGATGGATTTCTATACCCCATTGCCTGTATATCTTATTTCCTGGTTGCATTTCACATGTCTATTATTGTAATGACCTCCTTGCTGCCCTTTCTGCTTTTTTCTCCCTTCAATCTGTCTTGCATCATGCCACCAGATGAATCTTCCTAATACACGAATTTATTCTATCACTTATGCTCAGAAACCTTTCACTCCTGTTTCCTACCACTTCAGGTCTAAACTATTCCATCAGATTTTCATAGGTCTCCATAAATCATACCTTCTCTACATTATCTCTATTCTCTCTTCTGTAACACATGCAATATGTTCGTTTTGGTGTTTTTGTTTTTGCTTTTTTTGGAGGGCAATTGGGGTTAAGTAACTTTCCCAAGGTCGCATGGCTAGATTTTTGTTTGTGTGTGTGTTGTAAGTGTCTGAGGCCGAATCCGAACTCGGGTCCTTCTGACTCCAGGGCTGGCGCTCTACTCACTGCGCCACTTAGCCGCCCCCAATATGTTCTTAATAAATATCTTCAGACACTTCTTGCCTAGTCTTGCCCTAGCTTTTCTTCACATTATCTAAAATGTCCTCTTCCAGTCCCAGTCTTTCCAAGATTTGTTTTAGGTCCAATTCTTATTTCCCAACTCCCACACAGGATTGTGAGTTCTTTTAAGGCGGGGCAATGTGTCACACCCTGTCCTTACTAATCTCCACTGTGGCTTGAACACAAAGCTAGAGACATGGGTATTGAGCAAGTCCTTAGGTCAGGGAACCTGAGAAAAACTGGCATAGCTGTCCTGCTATTAAAAAAAGTAAATGATAACAAATATAGCCCTTCACTATCTTGCTTCAGAACTGTTAACTTCTGCCTTCAAGCCATGAATGAACCACTTCTGGTTAGAGCTTAATTAGGATGCATTGAGCAATGCTGAGCTCAATCTGGATCCTAGTATGCTTAACTAATAAAAGTACCTGCTTCAAGTCCTGCTTCTTTCTCTCTCTGAGAATAGGTAAACGTAATCAAAGTTTTGGTTTTTTTTTTTTTTTTAGTAGTCCCAACCTTTGTATGTTTCAATATACATGCTAGCCCATGATTCTGTTTTTCCATCCATAGGTGTTCCAGAGAGATGGAAATGATTTACATATGACACACAAGATAGGACTTGTTGAAGCACTATGTGGATTTCAGTTCACATTTAAGCACCTAGATGCCCGTCAAATTGTGGTGAAATATCCACCTGGCAAAGTAATCGAACCAGGTATTTTGTTTTAAAGACCTAATAATTAGATGTAATCCTAGTTTTGGTATGTTAATAACAGTGTATAGTTTCATCATTTTAAAAATTAAGCATATATGTCTGGAGCATGTTAAGCTCTTTTTCTGAGAAACATACTAATGTGTAGTTTTCTTTTTGGGTTCCCAAATATAAAGGCTGTGTCCGTGTAGTTCGAGGAGAAGGAATGCCACAGTATCGTAATCCCTTTGAAAAAGGTGACCTTTACATAAAGTTTGATGTACAGTTTCCTGAAAACAACTGGATTAGCCCAGAGAAACTTTCTGTAAGTGTTTTATCAAGTCATTTAAATAGTGATCTGGTATTTATATCATTAATGATACAGGGTTGTTTTGTTTTTTTTAGTAGTAATTGTAGAATTCATGATGCCAAGATTATGAAAATCTCTGGTTCTCTTCACATGATTTGCTTATGAAATTCCTGTATTTGGGTGTTTGCATTCCTGCTTGGTGGAGTTTTATATTGGTAATACTCCATAATGGTATAGTCCATTCAAGATCAGTGGTCAATCTCTTTCCATTTAGCCCTTTCCGAAGGCATTTCCATCTAGATTATGTCCAAAAGGAGATTGAAGCTGTCACTTCTAACAGTTTTGTTTGGTTTTTTGTTTTTTTTTAAGGAACTTGAAGACCTCCTTCCAGCTAGACCTGAAGTTCCTAGTGTGATTGGTGATACAGAAGAGGTAGATCTTCAGGAGTTTGATAGCACTCGAGGCTCTGCAGGTGGTCAGAGGAGGGAGGCTTACAATGATAGCTCCGATGAGGAAAGTAGCCATCATGGACCTGGAGTACAGTGTGCCCACCAGTAAACATTGCTTTAAAAAGGAAGAAAAAGAAAAGTTGCACAAGAGGAAATACTTTCCAGTTTTGCCTGACTTGTTTTCAGCGATCTAGCTGGATTGTCAAAGCAATCCAGGATGAACTGATGGACATCTGTTGCTGTATGTGTAACTTTTAAATTCGTTATAGTATCTACAGAGAGTGTATAATTTAAACTAACCACAAAGCTTTACATCTTCATTTTGACTGTTCTGTAGCAGAATAAAGCACTTGAAAGGAAAAGATGCCCTTTCACATGGGTTCTAAGTTTCAGTACTGGTATCCGTGCTTGATTTTTACAGTTGTGTAGATTTTGTTTCCTATTTTAAATTCAACTCCTACATTGTAAAGTTTGTGTACAATTTGTCCTGAGGCTTTGTATTTGGCTGCACTTGCATAAGCTGCTACAAATAGAATAAAGAATTTCATAGCCTGTATCTATCATTTAGATGCATGGTCAATGGGCTTTGCACACAATGGGTTTGGAGCTGAGTGGGAACAATGGAAAAAACTACATTGGAAATGGTTGTAAAGTTTTGGGAGGTTTTCATTTTGTTTTGTTTTGGGGTTTTTTGTTGTTTTTTTTTTTTACCATCTTGTGAAAGTTTCTGAACTGAGTAATAAAAATAGTTGGTGGAAATTATTCCCATGTGTCACATTTTTAGAGGGATACACACACATTGAGAGGAAAGAAATACCTTGTTCTGCTTCTTAAACAGCCCTTTAAAAAACCCATTGGTGTAAAAGTTTTTGTGCTCTAAGCACCTGCCCATTTTGCAGTTATAAATGACAAAAGTCGGAATTTGGTAGAAACAGGCTTTATTGATATAAAAAATGAGACTTTGTAGTGTGTGTCAGCCAAGGATATCTAAGTTATATAACCACTAAGTCTTGATCCTCCCAGCAATGCTGCCCAGGCTAATGCCTTTCTATACTCCCTTTTTATAGGGCTCAACTAAGGTTACAGCAAATCAGTAGTAGAACCATGTCTATATAGAACCTATTACAGTGCTGTATTCATAAGTGTTAAGTAAGTTAATAATGATCTGTCTTCCACTTTCAGTTGAATATTTGAAACTGGGGGAGCAATGATTGTTACTAGTATTTTAGAAAAGTAAGAAGGTTAAACTGGTATAAGAAAAATCGGGTAAAACTATAACATGAAGGTATAAAAAAAAATGTTTTGAAGTTATTGTTTCTGTTCTTTCTACCCTTTGATCTTTCCTTTACTCCCAAGTAGATGGTCATTGAACACAATGATTTGAGGGGGAAAAGGTAGAAGTCAAATTATCTATTACATCATTTAATAGCTTCTGTAAACGGGATACATAGGAAAGGAGGTGAAACAAAGCCAAACTATTGAATTATGTGATAGGCCATCCATTAGCCTGGCTAACCAGAACTTTGGATTCATTAATTCCAAGGTCTAGCAAAATCTGAAGGAGTAAAAATTCAGGGAAATGTTCCAGACAATAATCAGGGCCCGTGAGACTTAAGTTAATTACCCAACAACCTCCACTGTACCAAAAAAAATAAAACCAGCCTTGGCTAGAATCAACAAAATAATTTTGTATCCAAGGTTACTTCCCCACAAGCACTGAGCAAAAGAAATACAGTGACTTAAAATTAAAGTTGTGGCCTTTCCAATAAAGGTTTATAAAACAATGTTTCAGTGTAATCTTTCTTTCAGCCTCCCAGCCAGGTAAAAATAAGCATCAAAGACAAAGAACATCTTAAGAATTGGAGGTATTAGAATATTTTAAGCATATTTGTTTCTTAAATTTAAAAGATCTGCATTTTCATTAGGACATGAATTATACAGGCTGCCTCCTCAGATGGTTTCTGGGAATTGCTTTGGTCAGTCTTTTGAAAATGATTTCATATTATTCCCTCAAATGTATTCTATGTCCCAGCTAAACTAGACTACCAGTTTTTCCCCAAGTCTTGCCTTCTACACAAGTACATTTCTGTTACCTCAGAGCTACAGAATACTGGTCTCCACCTAATGACATCTTTATTTTCCCTCAGGACCCAGGTCAGGTACTACTTTCTTCATTTAAGTCTTTGTTCATCCATGCCCTAATAAAGTGATCTCGATTCAATTCAGGAAGCATTAGTTAATAATAATTATAATAATAATAAAGCAGGCATATAAAGATGAAGTAATCCCTACCTTCCAAGAGTTTACATTCTTAAGTTTGTAGTTTACCTACATCTCTCTCTTTCAAACCTTCCTTATTTTGCTCAGATCCTATTCTACTTTGTGTATTATAACAGGAAAGTGCATTGGATTTGTAATTGGAGCACCTGAGTTCAAATCCTAACTACTATTTAATCCCTGTGGGATGTTGGGTATATCAGTTAACCTTTTTAGTCTCTTTTTATGAGGAATTTGGACCAGAAGTAGGGGTAAGGTCCCTTCTAGCTCTATGTTCCTACATTGTTTCCATCTTTGATTCACAGTGCTTTACCAATATTGGACATTAATAAATGTTTCCTGAATTGAAAGCATCTGTCAGAGTTTATACTTTGCTAGCATAATCTTTAAGATTATAGAATGCAGTATGATGTTCTTGCCATGATAAGGTGTCAGGAAAAGACTCTTAGTGGATAGTGAATCAAATGGCAGTCACTGAAAATTTAGATAAAGAAAACAACATAGCTTCAATTCATAGTATATTACTATTACCCAATTAGACTTTAACCCTTAGAAAAAAGAGACTTCTGAAATAAAATTACAAATCCAAAAGGAGCAGTCAACAAAAAGTTCTGGAAAAGTGGAATTAATCAATTCTAGACAACATGGTGCATGCTATTCAAATTTTAAATCTGTCAGGCCAAGTTGCCACTGAAGTTGACCTCTGGGCCTAGCTAATTTAATGCCAGTTGTTTAGAGCATCTCTGGAAGCATCTTCATTCCCATCTCATCACTTGCTTGGTGGTACATGAACTTAGGAGCCCTCAATTAAAGGATAGGTTGCTAATTCAAAGAAACCTCAAGTTCCTTGGCTTGCTAACTGATCATTCTTAGGAAGGCCTTATATTGTAGGGAAGCACTTCACATCTCCCATCTACAATGTGGAAATTTTAGGGAACTGAAACAGCAGTTGACCTACTCAAATCCTCTGCATTCTCATTAAAAATACTTGAACTTCAAGCATATATACTACTTCATTTCTTTGTGTTCAATCATGTCTGACTTCATAACCCCATTTGGGGTTTTCTTGGCAAAGATACTGGAGTGCTTTGCCATTTTCTTCTCCAATTCATCTTGGAGGCAGAGTTAAAGACTTGCCCAGGGTCATATAGCTAGTATCTGAGAACAGATTTGAACTCAAGCACATGAGTCTTCCTGACTTCAGGCCAAGTACTATCCACTGCACAACCTAGCTGCCCTTGCTTTGCTTCTTAGTTTAAATTAATATAAAATATACTTTAAATATTTAGTTCTAGGAACCATGAATATTGTTTATAAGAAGTTGAGGACAATGGCAGGATATATGATCATTTCAAGTGGGAAAGACTTTAGTAATAAATTGGTTGGAATTCTGAAGCCTAGGTAATATGAAACAGGCTTCCAGAGAGTACAATGTGTATTTCTGTTTGTCTTTATCATCCAAAAGTTCAATTAAGCTTCAGTCAGAATAGAGACAATTATTTTAGTAAGTCTGGAGAAGAAATGTAGTGCTTACTCTAAACAGAAGATGCTTTCTGAAAAAGTTTTGACAACACTGTGGTAAGCATTCTCAACCTCTATTGCTTATTTTAGGTACGAAGTTTACAAAAAAAGAAGCCATTCTCATTATTTATACACAAAACTAAGGCTTTAAGAGACTGATGACAAATGATACTTGACTAAGAATGTCTAAGGCCTTGAGAGTCAAAAATTAAGAGATAAGGCCAGAGAGGGAAAAATACTGCAGAAAAACAATGGCATGCTATTGGTAGGGGTCTAAATTAAAACCTAACAAGTTAGGTTGGTTGCTGTAGATAGCCTTTGATTTTTAAAACCCAAATTTATGAAACAACTTTAGAGATACAATTACAGAAATACAAACTAAGTTGGTCCAGAGTCTGAAGAACATTATACTATTTATGAAAGACAGCTGCTAATAAATCTTTAAATAAAACCCAACAAAAACATTGATCTCAACCACATACCTCCAGTTCCTGAGACATACTACATAAATTCATCCTTACAGCTTAAAAAATTATTGTACATATTCTATAGTAGTGGCTCAGTAATCAGCATTCACAACACCTTGAAGGGAACTTGGAGGCCATCTAATCTGACAAACATCTCTCAGATGTAGGAATCCCTCCTTTGTCTTACATAGTCATACAGCCTCCACTTGAACACTGGGGAACTTGCTTCCTGACTAGGCAACCCATTCCACTTTTGTATAGCTCTAAGTGTTGAGAAATTCTGCCTAATATTGAGCTGAAACCTACCTCTATAACTTCTCCCCATTGGTCCTAGTGTTAGGGGACATGCAGAATGAGTCTAATCCCACTTGCATATGGCAAATTCTACAAATATTTAAAGATAACCAATTCCTGCCTAAATCTTCTCCAGATCCAGATCCTCAGTTCCTTCAGCTGTTCTTGATAGCATCATGAGAATATCTGCAAACAAAAGATTACGCTTTTATTTTCAGTGTGAGAGATTTGAAAGTGAGCCAATCAATTGTGTTACAGTCTGATTTAAAAAACAAATAGATATATACAGAAAAAGTTTCCTAGGACATTAAGAAGTTGCAGATAAGTGAAATGATTTACTGCAGTCGAGGGAGTTTTCCATACCAGTAAGTCTCCACACCAATGAAATCACAGATCTAGCCGTTCCCTTATCCTATCCCTTTGCCCCCCAGAATTCCCCTGGATAACAAGAGTATTTCCCCATCATGAAGAATGAGAATTAAGAAAAGTAACCACCCCTCCCTCTATACCAGAAGATAATTGCCTTAACAAAAGGTAAAAGGGCAATGGTACCACATGTTTTCCATTTACTCCAGTGGAAGTTAGTTGCTAGTTAGTTACACAACTTCAATATGTAAACATATCAAGGGACTTGTTTAGTGACTAGCAAGAGATCAGAGAAAATTTGCTATAGATCAATAATTTCAGGGGGCCTGAGGGTGGGGGAGTAGGAAATGGGAATGTCCCAAGCTCCCCCTGAACACTGCTCAGGACAACCAGGTCTCACAAACCAACATGACCTATCTGCCCATTGGCCAGTGGGATATTAATGAATGGAAAGGTTTCAATGAAGCCTGGAAAGTTTCTTTTCTGGGAAGAACAAGACTCCCTTTGGTCAGATGGAAAGGATCTATGAAGAGCTGCCTCCCAAAGAACTTCATGGGCAAATTACACCTCCTCTAACTCAATGCCCTCCCTCGACAACCAAAAAGAAAAACATTATTAAGCACTGTGGGTAGGATTTAGAGCAATTTGGAACTATGCACAAAGGGGCTAGAAAACTGTGCATGTCCCTTGACCCAGCAATACCACTACTAAGTCTGTATCCCAAAGAAAATTTTTTTAAAGGGGAGAGCGGGGAGAAGGACCTATTTATACAAAACTTTTTGTGGTGGCCAAGAACTGGAAATTGAGGAATGGCTAAACAAGTTGTGGTATATGATTGTAATGGAATACTATTGTGCTATAAGAAATGATGAGCAGGCAGATTTCAGAAAAACCTGGAAAGACTTACATGAACTGATACAGAGTGAAGTAAGCAGAACCAGGAGAACATCATACACAATAATAGGAATATTGTAAATGATCAACTATAAATGACTTAGCTATTCTCAGCAATACAATGATCCAAGATGAGCCCAAAAGACTCATGATGAAAAATACTATCTGCCTCCAGAGAAAGAACTAATGGAATCTGAATACAGACTGAAGTATACTATTTTTCTTTTTTTTTTCTCAGGGGGTAGGGGTCGTTTTCTTCCATTAAATGACTAATATAGAAATATGTTACACATGATTGAACATGTATAACCTATATCAGATTGCTTACCATCTCAGGGAGGGAGGAGAAAAAGAGAGAGGTAGAGAATTTGGAACTCAAAATTTTTTTTAAATGTTAAAAGTTGTTTTTACATGTAATTTGGGGAAAAATGAAATAGTATTTTTAAGACATTTATTAAGCACCTCCTATGTGTCAGACACAGTGCTACAATGACCAAGCCTACAGAGGGTCCATACCAGGGAGCCTACAGGAAACTAACATCAGGAATTAAAGTGAAGGAAATGCATTCAGTTGGGCAGTTGAGAAGAGTATTGCAAACTCAGTTCTCTGCAAGTGAATTATCTATATCAAACTAGCAATTTAATTGAAGCAAAGCACACTTAGAAATGAAAAAGCCACAATCAAACACAAAAGAAATAACTGGGGGGAAAATAGAGTCAAGAGAAAAAGAATATCACCCAGAGAGAGATTGTTTTAGGAAGCTGGGGTATCATCTTAGAGGTACCTGACCCTGACCCAGTTGGAGGCTGGCATGGCAAAGGCAGACCTAGCAGCTAAGCATTGCCTGGCAGGTCATCTCCTGGGTCAGTCAGTTTAAACATTCATTACCCAGTCTTCTCTATTTCATCTCAATTTGGAGGGGAAGCAACTATCCAAAGTGTACAACGTAAATGGGGAAGCTCTGACTTGTCATTCCTTAAGTCAGCTTTCTGGGAATTATGTACAGTCAAAAAAAAAAAATCATAAATACAGGCACCCAAATTCCAAGACCAAAAATGCAATCTGACAGTCCCTTGGAAACCAGAAAGAGAATAGAGCAAGGAAGACAGACCTAAAGTCAAGAGAAGCAGGTTATTGTAATCCTAGCTTTATCAACTAGGGTTGCCATGTGATGTTTTATAGAATCATAAACCTTAAGAGGAAAAGAGGGCCTTAAAGATTAGCTAGTCCTGAACCTACCTGACCCACGAGTCCCTCTGCAACATGCTAAACTATAGCCTCTGAGTACACAGTACAGCTCCCTCACTATGACACAGAAAGCCCATAAAGTAGGATGGTATTCTGGTCCCTAAATTCTTGGTGTTATATAATATTCTAATATTCTACTAGTTTTAACACAGGCTGGCACACAATGTAGACAGGGTCATCTTGCAGCTCTGGAGAGAACTGCTAGCTTAGCCTTGCAAACTCTAAATTAGGAGTAAAAAGAAACAAAAAAAAACCAATAAACACCAACTAATTGTTTAAAACATGTATGGCTTTTTACAAACCTTAAAGCACTATATAAACACTGTTATTATTATTTAACTCTAAATATTCTGCCTCTAAGAGAGAAGATAAGAAGCAAAGGAATACAACAAAATGGACTGGTAAATTGCCAACTTGCCCAACTACAAGGATGCTTTGACCCCTCGTCCTCTTAACAAAGCTCTGAGTTTGAATTAGCAAGAAAAAAAAAATTACATAGTATTTGGAGAAGTTGCCAATACAATTTCATTCTCCAGTTCCTATAGTGAAAACAGAACTGGGTCCTGTAATAGCAAGCATTCTAAATCTATTTTTCATCCCAACCTTAAACCCATGCAAATGTCTCCCCTCTCACCTAGGCAAAGAACTATTCTTCTGG
Organism: Gymnobelideus leadbeateri; assembly: GCA_011680675.1. Taxonomy (NCBI): domain Eukaryota; kingdom Metazoa; phylum Chordata; class Mammalia; order Diprotodontia; family Petauridae; genus Gymnobelideus; species Gymnobelideus leadbeateri. The sequence goes on along the minus strand of WOXC01010087.1, from coordinate 104,359 downwards.
GCTCCTTGGAAGACAGCACAAATGACTTCCTCGTGACTTTTCAAAAAGCAATGGGAAAGTGGAGATTGGACTGAGAAAAAAAATGTCCAGTTTACAAGAGTAACTCAATTCTGACTGGGGACTGAGCATATATGTATCTAGCTTCAGTTTCCTGGAGAAGATATTCTGGAGATGTGATTAAATGAACTCATCATCAATGACAGGATTACTTTTTGATGCTCATAAGACTGGAGGGGAAGGAATAATGAATGTTTCAAGTGACTTGTAACACTTAAGGGAGGGTTTTTTAAAAATAATTTCAATATGATTAATATGATTGTACATATATAACCTATATCAGATTGTATGCTGTCTTGGGGCAGGGAAAGGAGGGGGAGAAATTTAGAACTCAAAACCTTATAAAAGTAAAGTTTGAAAACAAAAAATAAATTTTTAAAAATAATAATTTCAAAAATGTTTACATTTTTATACTGAATTTAATTTCACATAAAAAGAAATATGATCCCAATCTTTTTTCCTCTCTTTTCTAAAACCATAGCACTCTCTCTCATTGATCCTCCTGTTCTATAACCTTACTGTCTTAATTTAGAAGTACAGTCTATAGTCATGAAACATACTCATGGATTAAACGTCATGACCCTGAACTCCTTAACAAACCCTGCCCTTAAGAAACTTAGAATTGAAACAGAAACTTGTCCCAAACTATGTCTTAGCACCTGCTAAGCTCTTAATCAGTGGTTTGGTCACTACAAAAAGAGAATTTAAGAAACCACACCAAAAGGGGTGATTTGATCAAAACCCAACAAGGTATAACTTTTAAAAAGAATTTTTACTTATGAACAGGAACTTCCTGAGAAGTCACTCTGTTCTAGACATTTACCTTCAAAAGAGATGATCTTAAACTGTAATACTTGTGCATTCAACTTCATTTACAAACTTCCCTATGGAAGCAAGAAATGAAGTCAGCGCCGAGCCCAGGTCCGGCGGTTTTAGCCCCAGAGTAGCCGGGCTTTCAGCCGGCTGGAGGGACCCCAGAACACCAGCAAATGTGGTGATTCCAGAACTATCAGCACAGATATGCCTAGGACAAAGTGAGAGGTTAGTGCCCTATGGACTTTGGGACCAGTATTTGGGGAATGCATGGCTTCCTCCCCTGGGGGCAAAAAGCTGCTGAAGAAACAGCTGCACAGAAGCCATTTTGCAGCATCAGCAGTGGCTCTAGCTCCTGGTCTGCAAACTGTAGGGAGATCCAGCAATCAGTCTGGGGGTTAATTGCTCTTGCTTTAAACTGCCTGTATCTGGATTGTGGTATGGGGGGGAAGTTTGGGGTGGGTATCCAATTTGCCAGAGTGGGTGGAGGCTTTACAGAGGCCACCCAACTGGCGGAAGTTGTGAAGACCCCACGTTTGGGCGGAAACTCCCCTGTCTGGTGGCAGAGTCCTACTGTGGCAACAAGCCCAAAAATCAAGTAATTAAGTGGCAACATGCCTAGGCAAATGAAACAAAATAAACAGAAAAGTTCAACATTGGACTTCTATTTTAGGGGCAAAGAGGCTCAAAGCATGGAGGAGGACTGTGAGGTCAGAACTCCTGTACCAAAAGCCCCAAATGAAAATACAAGCTGGCTACAGGCCATAGAGGACCTTAAGAAGCAGATAAGAGAAGTGGGGGAAATTTTGGGAAGAGAAATGAAAAAGATGCAAGAAAAGTATGAAATGACAGTCAACAGCCTGACTGAGGAAATAACACCTTAAAAAATAGACTAACTCAAATGGCAAAAGAGGCTCAGAAAGGCAATGAGGAGAAGAATGCCTTAAAAAGTCAAATTTGCCAGATGGAAAAAGAATCTCAAAAGCTCACTGAGGAGATTCATTCCTTCAGAGTTAGACTGGAGCAAATGGAAGCTAGTGACTTTATGAGAAATCAAGATACTATTAAACAGATCCAAACAAATGAAAGAATAGAAGGCAATGTGAAATATCTCATGGGAAAAACCACTGACCTGGAAAATAGATCCAGGAGAGACAATTTAAAAATTATTGGACTACCTGAAAGCCATGATCAAAGAAATAACCTAGAAATCATCCTTCAAGAAATTCTCAAGGAAAACTGCCCTGATGTTTTAGATCCAGAGGGCAAAATAGAGGTTGAAAGAATCCACCGATCACCCCCTGAAAAAGATCCCAAAAAGAAAACTCCCAGAAATATTATAGCCAGGTTCCAGAATCCCCAGATCAAGGAGAAATACTCCAAGCAGCCAGGAAGAAACAATTTCAATATTGTGGAAACACAATCAGAATAGCCCAGGACCTGGCAGCTTCTACACTGAGGGATAGAAGGGCATGGAATATGATATTCCAGAGGGCAAAAGAGCTGGGATTGAAGCTAAGGGTCACCTACCCAGCAAAACTGAGTATCTTGTTTCAGGGGAAAATATGGTCCTTCAGTGGAATAGAGGACTTTCAAGCATTCTTGAGGAAAAAACCAGAGTTGAATAGAAAATTTGACATTCAGACACAAGAAGCAAGAGATGCTTGAGAAGGTAATCAAGGAAAAGAAATCAAAAGGAACTTATCAAAGTTGGACTATTTACATTCCTACATGGGAAAAACAATAACTGTGTTTGATGAAACCTTTCTCATTATGAAAATAATTGAAGAAGGGTACATGGCATATGTTCACAGGTATACATGGATAGAGGGCACAGGTTGAATTTGATGGGAAGGGATGATTCTTTTTTTTTTTTTGGAGGTCAATTGGGGTTGGGTGACTTGCCCGGGTTCACGTGGCTGGGTTTTTGTTTGTGTGTTGGGTGCCTGGGGCCGGATCTGAGCTCGGGTCCTTCTGGCTCCAGGGCCGGTGCTCTGCGGCTGGTGCTCTGCTTGCTGCGCCACCTAGCCGCCCCAAGGAAGGGATGTTTCTTAAGGGGTGAAGTCAAGAGGTGAGAGAGGAAAGTGGCAAGAAGAGATGGAGAGAGACAGGGTAGGGTAAACTATCTCATGTAGAAGAGGCAAGGGGAAGTAGTTGCAAGGGAGGGGAAGAACAGGAAGGCAAAAAGGCAAAAGCATATTCTCATTGAAGTTGGCTCAAGGAGAGAATCACATACATACTAAATGGAATATCTTACCCTCACTCACTCTCCTGAGTAGGGGAAAGGAGGATGAGAGGGGGGATGATGGAGGGAAGGGCATTCTGGGGGGAGGGGAGGTTGGAAGTACCCACTATCAAAGAGGGACAGGATCAAAGTAGGGAATTGACCAGGTGGGAGGTGAGACGGGTGGGAGGGAAATATAAGCAGTCTTTTACAATATATCTACTATGGTAATGTTTTGCATAGCTATACATGTACAACACATACTGAATTGCTTATCTTCTCAGAGGGAGTGGGTGACAGGGGAGGAAGGGAATGGATCTGAAAATCAAAGTTTTAAAATTAAATGTTTCATAAGATGTCCAGGCAGTGGGGCTCAGAGATCACCTTGCCCTAATGGCAAAGTCGAAGAGGGTATGGGAGAAGATATGGGAGAGAGCAGATTGGATGAGGGGATATCTAGTGGGACTGCTATTCTGGGGTGGTGGGTAGGGGAAAAATGGGGGGAAAATGTAACTCATAATCTGGTGGAAATGAATGATGTAAACCAGAAGTTAATAAAGCATTTGTTTAATTTAAAAAAAAAAAAGAAAGAAAGAAATGAAGTCAGCACAAGAAATATTTCTCCAAAGATGCCCATGTTTGTAGCCAGTGACTCATTAAACCTTTCCAGGGCTGACCACCAAAACTAAACATGATTGAAAGTTGTTACTGCCTGCCCAAACACATACTTTGTTGTCTCTTCTTTCCCTTTCTTCAACTCACCATCAGTCTGTCCACCACAGATGGCAAACCTCAGATGGGAAGAAACTCAAGAGTTTGGGTTTGCATGAGATTACACCAGGTAAGAAAATACACACCAATGCACCCAAGATTTTGTCGTTGTTTGGTTGTATCACTCATATCTGAGTCTTTGTGACCCAATATGGGATTTTCTTGGCAAAGATACTGGAGTAGTTTGCCATTTCCTTCTCCTGCTCATTTTATGGGTGAGGAAATTAAAGCAAACCGGGTTAAGTGACTTGCTCAGGGTCACACAGCTAGTCAGTGTCTGAGGTCAGATTTGATCTCAGGTTTTCCTGACTTCAGGCCCAGCATCTATCCACAGCCACCAGTATCTATTCTTGGGGATAAGGCAATTTCTAATATACCCCAGGAACTCCTGAATTTACATTAACATTCACCACCCTAGTTTGGGTTTCTTTTCTCCTCATTGAGTCCTCTGCCCTCCTTGATCCAGCTTTTCTCTTCAAGGCTGGGGTTATCACGGGCTAGATATCTAATTTGGGGGACACTCTATAACCATGTATCCCCCACAGAAAGGTAACATGCAATTTGACCTAAGAGACCAGAGCTCTCATTCTAGCTCCAGACAGTGAAATATCACAATCTACCTTCAAGTTAAGGGTCAAGACTGACATGGGAGCTATTTAGTGTCAGCTGGGTCACCACAACCAAATCATGTCATCTACCTGGCCCCACTTTCTGGTTAATCAAATGAAGACAGTGGACTTAACTAACGATCTCAGAGATCTAGTTCAGCTCTTGATACTGTCTGTCTTAGCCTGCTCAGGGCTATGGCCAAGGAGCTTCCCCCTTGCCCTGCCTCAGAGATATTAATGCCATCAAAGAGAAGCTACACAGTCTAATGGAAAGAACCCTGGGTTTGTAGCAACAAACTTGGGTGTTCGCCCCTGTCCTGCCACTAGCTGAATAACAGACCAAGTCTGATTACATCTCTGGATTTCCTCATCCCTATCATGTAGATAATACTTGTTCCTTCCTATCATGAAGATCAAATGAGGAAGTAAATATGGCGGGGGGAAACCTTTTGGTTTTGTTTTGTATTGGATCTATAACTTCACTGATATAGGAGAAAACTCCTTCTGTTAGTGCATATCAGTAACTGCTCTGAAACCTAAACAGAGCTCTTTGACGCTCTGAGAGGTTTAGAGACTTGTCCAGGGTCACAGAATCAGTATATGTCAAAGATGGGACTTGAACACAAGTCTTGCTTACTCTGAATCTACTCCTTTATCCACTATATAACACTGCCTCTCCTGAAAAATTTCATCTTTTCAAAATATGCTTGGGGACAGCTAGGTGGCACAGTGAATAGAGCACTGGCCCTGGAATCGGGAGGACCTGAGTTCAAGTCCAGCTTCAGACACTTGACACTTAACTAGCTGTGTGACCTTGGGCAAGTCAATTAACCCCAATTGCCTCGCCTTCCCCCTCTCAAAAAAAAAAAGGAAAAAAGGAAAAAGGAAAAATATTATGCTAACACAATGAATTGTTAATTTTTTTTTTTAAAGCAATTGGGGTTAAGTAACTTGCTCAAGGTTACACGGCTAGTCATTTGATTTATGCGTGGGTGCTCATTTTCTGAGGCCGGATCTGATCTCGGGTCATCCAAACTCCGAGGCCGGCACTCTTACTCACTGCGCCACCTAGCCGCCCCTTTAGGGCAATTGGGATTAAGTGACTTGCCCAAGGTTACACGGCTAGGTTTTTGTTTGTATGGATTAAGTGTGGGAGGCCGGCTCCGAACTCAGGTCCTTCTGATTCCAGGGCCGGCGCTCTATTCACTGCGCCACCTAGCCGCCCCATGAATTGTTAATATTAAGGGGTCTTAACTTCTTAATTGGCCTAGTAGAGAGACTGGGCCTCTCTTATTATATACTCTCTTTTGTGCACTCTACAGACAGTACCAGGTAAATGGGACAGCTCCATTAGCATCAAAATCCCCCCTTTTCCTGTCAGGGGCTCCTCCCCAGAAGACCATGGGGTCATGCCAGCAGCAAACTTTATGAATCTACTTCCTTAATCTACTTCCACAAAATTCCACAGAATCAGACCTATAGAACACAAGTTCCAGAAGGGACGAGGTCATCTAATTTGATACCTTCATTTTACAGTTGGAGAAACTGAGGCACAAAAAAGGAGAAGTTACTTGCCCAAAGTTACAGAGTCAATGGCAAAACTGGGACTATCAGTCATGTCTCCCGACTTTCAGATCAAAAATAGTTTTTTATCACATACACCACCCCACCTCCTTTCATTCATAAAAATGAATGAAGTCTCTGTCTCAGACTGTGTGTGAGTGAGTGAGAATGAGAGAGAGAAAGTGAGAGAGAGAGAAAGAGAGAGAGAGAGAGAGAGAGAGAGAGAGAGAGAGAGAGAGAGAGAGAGAGAGAGAGATAGAGAGTGTGAGTGTATTTCATGTAGAGCGCTGAAACCTTGTCCTTCCTTCATTAGACTGTGGACTTTTTGAGGGCAGGGGACAATCTTTTCCCTTTCCTTGCATCTCCAGTGATTAGCACAGCACCCGGCACAAAATAGACTCTTAAATATTTATAGAATGAATGATAGAGGAATGATAGAGAAATCTTTAGTCAGAGAAACTGGTTGCTGAGCTTCTGACCATCTATCTTCCCTCTTCTCCATTTTTCTAAGCAGTCAAATCAAAACAAAGATAACTGAATCAAAAGAATGACCCATGAAAACCAAGAGATTTATTAAAGGGGTAGAAGTTGTGATTCCAAGGGAAGAAGGAAGGAAGGAAAGAAGAAAAAGGGAGAGCCAGTTCTCAGGCCTAATGTATCTATTTAATCACCATTCCCTTTCATCTCTCCCATCAAAACAGCTTGTTGGCCACTTCAGACAGAATGGTGGACCTGGGATCAGGAAGATCTGAGTTCAAATTCGACCTCAGATATTTACCAACTGTATGACCATGAGCAAAAGCATTTAATGGCTATCTGCCTCAGTTTCCTCAACTGTAAAATGGGGGTGATAATAACAGTACCTACCTCCCAAATTTGTTGTGACAATTAAGTGAGACATATTGCCTCTTTTTGTAACCCCTAGCTAACAGCACAGTGCTGGGTACAGTAGTCTGACGCGTAGGTGCTTAATAAATGTTTATTGACTGCTATTTTTAAAACGCTTAGTGCCTGGCAAATAGAAGGCATTTAATAAATACCTGTTTTCCTTCCTTTCTTCCCCACCTCAGAAGGAATGAGAGTGGATAAGGGAAGGAAAAAAAGGAGATGTAGAGGATGAAGACAGGGGAGTTGTGAGAAAAGGAACAGAATAAGAAACGGGGGAAGGAGGAAGAAAAAGGGCGAGAGGGGAGCGAGAAAAACGAGAAGACTAGAGAAGGAAAGTGCTCGCTCAGGCTCCAGCTGAATTCGCTGGATCTGATACAATACCTAGTCACGCTTCCCCTAATTCAGGTCAGCCCCCGCCCTCGGAACACACCCTGGAGCCTGAAATCCTCGCGCCCTCCAAGGGCGGCCCCCTAACAGCTGGGCCTGGGTCTCCCCAAGCCCCCACCACCACCCACGGGGGGCTTGTCCAGGGACACTCCAGGGCAGTGGGTCCCGCGAACCTCACCTTGACCATCAAACTTCCAGGAAAAGTTCGATTTTGTGTCCCCAGCCCCACTGGCGGTGCTGTTGCTGCGGGCCCGGCCCCAGTTCTAGCTGTGGCCGGGCCGGGGCCTCGGCAGCGGACCATCCAATCCACTTCCACCGGAATCCCCGCTTCGTTTAACGATGCAATCCATTTGCTCCGAAGCTTTCTGGGGGAGGCCTCTAGAGAGGCCATCCAGCGCCTGCACTCCGGTTTACTGCCATGGGTTGGGTTCTAGCGCTCCGAGGCCCCGCCTCCTGCCTCGGAATTGGAGCAGAGGCCTCTCTGACCCCTCCTCCAACCCCATCCCACCACCCCAAAGCCCTAGGACCAAGGGGGGGGGGGGCGGACGGAGGGGAGCGGTCCTTAGCCAGGAATCGTGACGGGGTGGGGGAGATGCAAGTTTATCCTCAGAATGTCAAAGCAAGAATAATCAGCGTTAGCATTTACACAGAGGTTTGCAAAGCACTGTACAAATATGTTGTTATACCCTCAAGAACCCTGAGGTAGGTGCTAGTATTATTCTCATTTTATATGTGGGGAAATAGAGGCTAAGGGGCTCTCATTTGCCCAGGGTCCCACAGCTAGCAGCTATCTGAAGTAGGATTTAAACCCAGGTCCTCCTTAATCTAAGTCGCCTCCACCACCGACCTGCTGCCGTTCTGGGTGCTCAGTGGTTCCAGAGTGAGCCACAGGACAGAGCTGGTGGTACCCCTCATTTCTTATCCTCTCCAGTCTGACATCATTCATTTCCAGGGTTAGTCAGTCACTGCCACCCGTTAGAGTTTGCAGGGTAGCATCCAGAAACACTGGTTCTCTTCAAAATGTTCCATCTCTTGAGAATCAACTTGTGTAGGGCTAGGACGCTAACCTTGGCAGTTACTTAACTTGTATTATTAGTTCCCCTTTCCTCATCTGTAAATAGTGGTATGATTCCTTAGCTTTTAAAGGCCCCTTCAAGCTCTATGAGCGTATGAAGTATAAGTAGGCCTGGCCAAAGCTCCATGAATAATCTTCTCTCACCTTGTGTAATGGAAGGAGTACCGGACTTGGAGTGAGATGACCTGAGTTGAGTCCCTGGTTCCCAACTTTTTGACTTTGTCACTAAGGTTGTTACTTCCTCTCTTTGAGCCTCAGTTTCCTCTTTTGTACAACTTCCCACAATTGACATTGGCAGGTTGGATCCCCCCCAGAAGACAACTACCCCAGGTTCAAAGTACTGTATATCTATATGCTCCTAAAACTATATTTGATGAGCCCCCATTGATGTGTCTACCTTCAATAGCCAGAGGACACAGTTCAAAGCAAATTCATTTACTGGAATAGCTTAGTAGCAAAACATTTTTCCCCATAAACCTAGGGCACATTCTCCCACAAGTATACACTGATGGGGTCCTTGTGATGTATATGTATATGTGATATAGTATCAATCTGTAACATCAGTTTGTAAATGGGGTTCTTTGGGATCTATGTCTGTAAAATCAATTTGTAAAACCAGTCTGTACTATCACATTTCCACCCCCCCCCAGCCTCAGAGCATTGACTCTGCCCCTTCCCCGTTCCAGCACTCTGCCAAGCAACAACTCATGACCTGTTTATCTCTACTTGAAACAATAAGTTATGTAAATGTTATCTCCCTTTGTTAGAGTGGCCAGCCCCACCATAAATTCTTCAATACGTTATCTATAGGGTAACTCCTTAGTCAATTATGTACCCACACTGTCTCTGATGACCTTGGTGGGTGACAGACTGGGCACTCTTTAGGAGTGTCAGGCCTAAAATCACACCTCCAGCTAGCCCCCCCTTTAGCTATTTCCCAGTGAATCATGGGCAATACACCTGCGCAGTTGATATTAAAAGTGTATGGTCCTTTGAGCACTGACTGACCACTCCTTAACTCCTCCCTGATCCCACCTTTACTCACCTAGTTAGCATAATTGACACCTTAAAACTATGCCTGTGACCCCTGGAACTTTGCAGGTTCCATAAGAATCTAGCCCGCTGTTCTCTACAGTGTAACAACAAACTTTACAATTTCAGCTTCAAAGTTTGCTTGAGCCTGGTGAATTCCTTCTGGACTGGATGCCAGGGTGGATCCCTGGCAGAACCACTTACCCTCCCCCCCTCCTTATCACCCTTCCCTCTTCATACACTACATCATTAGAAGGAGTAGACACACAAAGAGGTTATAAGTAGATTTGTTAGACTGCTTACTCTCTCAGGGAGGGGGAAGGAGGAGGGAGGGATGGAGGGATAGAATTTGGAGCTCAAAACTTTTTTTAATGTTTACAAACTGTTTTAACATGCAATTGGGGAAAAAATAAAATACTGTTATTAAAAAATAAGTAAAGGGGCGGCTAGGTGGAGCAGTAAATAGAGCACTGGCCCTGGAGTTAGGAGAACCTGAGTTCAAATGCAGCCCCAGACACTTAACAAAAAAAACTAGTTGTATGACCTTGGGCAAGTTGCTTAACCCCAATTGCCCTCCAAAAAAAAAAATAGAAACACATGTAGGAACCTTATATGAGCAGGGTGCACATGAGCAGATGTGACTAGTGTCTTCAATATTGTAGCACTAAAGAAGTCTTTGCCTTGTTCCCATTGACCTTGGTCTTATAGTCTCTGTGGGCTGCTATTCTTCTGGACGCTGCTCTAACGATCTGCATTGTGGGTCATACAGCACTGATTCTGGAGGCAGCTGGTGCATTGGTTAGAGTCCTGGGCCTAGAATCAGGAATATCCGAGTTCAAGTGTGGCCTCAGACACCAGCTGTGTGACCCTGGGCACAGTCTCCACTATCTCCAGCATCAGGCTCAACAGAGACTTGGCTCTGGGGGTCTGTCTGCCCACTTTCTCCTAAGCAGTACGGTCCCAGGCTTGGGCCTTAGGCTCTCTCTCCTCTTTGCAGCCCACATTTAACTCTTGAGCTAGACTCTTTTCCAACCATCTCTGTACATAGAAGCTTAGGATTCAGGATGCAATGTCCTTGAATTCCCCTCATAGGCTGCAGTAAGTACTTGTCTCCTATGCTTAGGTGCCTCTAGTGTGGGATGCCATTGCCAATAATGTGGATAGGAAAGAAAAATCCCCTCATCCTCTTGCCCCTTCCTTGCCACATTTTCCAAGAAGCACGAGGGAAAATAAACATTTTCTCAGGGACGATGACTGAAGGAAGGAAATATGCATTTATTAGCACCCAAAATTTGTGCCAGACACTGTGCTAAGTGCTTTTTTTTTAAACAAATAACTATTTACCTCATTTGATCCTCACAACAACCCTTCAGGGTAAATGCTACTACTATCACCATTTTACAGGTGGGGAAACTGAGGCAGGCAGACTTTAAATGACTTGCCCAGGGTCACACAGTTAATAAGTATCTGAGTCCAGATCTGAATACATCTTCTTGACTCCAGCCCCAGCACTTTACCACCAGCGACCTCCTAAGCTTGAATACCAGCAGAAGCTGCTCTTGTTTTTAAACTCTGTTGCTCCCACTCTTGGGCTCCTTCTCATTCTCAGTGAGAGGGCAAAGAAACCAGTACTGTCTTTGCCAATCCTCAGCTGCTTTTCTTGACCCTTTCATATTCAAATGTCTGCTCCAGGTCTGAATAGGACAGATCCTTACAACTTTCAAAGACAGCCACTTCAGAGCTGGAAAAGGACAAGCCCTGACGTCTCATTGTCTCTGTTACCTGCTCCTTACATCTGGTCCTTTCATCAAGTGGATTGGGGGGATCAATTACTTATTATTTATATTATTATTTATACTTTGCAAGCTTTCTTTCCTTTCTCTACACATATGTACACACTGGCTTTAGAGCTGAAAGCCTGAGAGAGCTAATGTAATCCTTCCATTCTATAGGGGAAGAAAATGCAGCCTTGAGAGGCCTCTTAAAAGGGTTAGAAAGAATCTTAGGGACCTTCTGAATGAAAATTAATTTATTAATTACAGACTATGAGCACGTAGTCTTTTACTCTGCTAATAGGAAATCTAAACAGGCCCTCCTTACATGGCATTCATATTCTAATTTGCTGGAGACAACACACATAAGCAGCTCTAGCTACTGGGAGGCCCAGAGGTCTTAGGATACATCAGCAGAGCAGACCACAGTGGTAGATCAGCAGAAGACTGGGTGGTTCTCCATTATGCTAAAAGGATTAGAGGTGGTGATTCCATGCTCACCTGAGTGGTGTGAATGGCCATGTCTGATTCGCAGCAGGGAAGGGGACAGTGGGCTCAGGGTGGAGGTTGGAGTGAAATGGGGAATCAGTTCCTTTCCTTCGTAGGTGGAAATGGAGTTAGGCAGTAAGCACCTAGTTGGGGGAGAGAAGGAAAAACACTTTGGCAGGAGAGTTGGAAGGAAGGGATCTCCAAGGCACTTGCTTCACTGGTTCCTGGTGCACTGAGTTCTGGAATCATTCAGCCCAATCTGTTCCTATCCCCACTTTGGAAGAGGAGGAAACTGAGGCCAAGAAAAGTGAAATGACTTGGCCAAAGTCACATGACAAGTTAACTGGGACCTGAGTTTCCTAACATCTAGTCCAGTATTCTTCCCTTAAGGATGCTAAGAATGAAACTGCAAATAGGACCTCGGAAACTCATGGAATACTGTATTCTCACCAAGCTCTGAGCACAAGAAATGTTTATGTTCCTCTGACATTTCCCCAACAATCACTCAATCAACAAGCATTTATTAAGTGCTTACTATGGGCTAGGCACTGTACTAAGTGCTGGGGGAGGGGGGGACAGTCCTTGTTAAGAAGCTTATATTCTTCCACATACAAGCTGAAGTAGCTGCCCACAGAGAACTGAGATTCAGCCATTCTTGTTTATTTGTTATCACAACTCTGGATACCAAATCAGGAAAGCAGTAGCACAATATAATGGGAAAAGAATTGGAGTTGGAGAACCTGGCTTCAGAACTCTGTTTCTCCATCTGTAACAGATGTGGTGTAGACTCCATGACTTTTGAAGTCCCTTCCAGTTCTAGCCTGATTTTTTGTCCTAGCTCAGTGATTAACCACAATAGTTCTGTGTCTTGGGCCAGCCTTTCCCCCCCTTCCTTAAACGAAGCAGGTGGACTGGATGAACTTTAAGGGCCCTCCCAGCTCTAACAATCTGACTGGGATTCCTGAGCTGTGGTATTTCTAGGATTTATTTCAATGAGGTGAGCTGGGGAGGGGACAGAGACTCAGCTAAGATTTAAATTGAAAAGGATCCTCCCTTCTCCCATCCCTCTAGATTACTCCAACTCAGGAAATGTAAACAGAAATACTCTTGTCACTATGAGATTGTGGGAGAAACAAGGCTAATTAGTATTGTCACCTAGGATTCTCTAACTGAAAAAACCTTCCCCCATTCATTTCCACACCCAGAAAAATCACCGGACTCCAGAGCAGCTAACCAAGTCTCATGTGGGAACAAACTTACTCTAAGAGGAATCCCTGCTCTAACATACTGGACAAGCATTTACCACTTCTCCTTGAAGATCTTCAGGAAGGAGAACACGCAATCTACAGAAGGAGCAGCTTGTATTTTTGCATGACTCTCTTGTTTGTCCTTCATTCTAGAAGAGGACCAATGAGGGTGACATCAGGAGGGTGATGTCTTGACTTGCAAGTGAATCAGACTTAAGTGAGACAGACCTGTGCAAAGTCACCAGCCCCTCTCTCCCCTCTGGAGTCATCAGAGTCCAGTTGATGGGGATATGGGACCTGGACCCCTGGAAGGAAAAGAACATGTCTTTCAAACCAGAAACCCTAAAAGCCCATTAACTTTCTAGCACTGGTGTTTCCCCTGAGCATCCATCCCAGTCTACCTAGATACTCAATCCTTTTAGCTGCCCTTTCACTGTCTGCACCTGGCCCACTCTAGGCTACTTGCCACTCCTTAATCCCATTCAGATCTTCACAGTCTTTTTCTGTATAACAGTATCAGTCCTATTGGTGATAAAATAGCACAGATTCTTAGAATCTTACCTGCTTCTATTAGTGATACAATATGGCAGATTTACTAGGAATCTTATGTGCCTAACAACTGTTATAATAAAATGTCACTACTCTGAACAAAGGCTCAAGTGGTCAAATTTGCATTTCAGAGTTCTCAACACCCCAAACTGCAACACAGTGGCAAGATATAGGTCAGGACAACTGATGATGGCCCAGGGTTGCAGAGGGAGAGGCTGGCCTTTTTTAAACTAAGACTTCCAGGTTTGTTTTTCTGAGGCAACACCCATTCAGTGATTAAAGGTACATAACCCTAGTGGTGAAGTAGATAGATAGCCAGATCTGGAGTCAGGAAAGCTCATCTTAGTGAGTTTAAATCTGTCCTCAGACACTTGCTAGCTTTGAGACTCTGGACAGTCACATAACCCTGTTTGCCTCAGTTTCCTCATCTGTAAAATGAGCTGGAGAAGAAAATGGCAAACCACTCCAGTATCCTTTCCAAGAAAACCCTAAATGGGTCATAGAGTCAGACACAACTGAAACGACTAAACAACAATTATTCAGAGCTTTCTTGAGATTAAGCCTAAATTTGCCCCTTTGTGACCATACCCACTGCTCCTCATTCTGCCCTCCAAGGCCAAGCAGAATAAGTCTATCCCCTCTTCCAGGTGACAAGCTTTCAAATGCTTAAAGACATTAGGTTCTTGGTGTTTTCTTGTGCTGCACATCCCCAGTTTCTTCAATTGATCCTCATTTGATTTGGATTATGAACAAACTCAAATTAGTCTAGCATTTCATCTGAAATTAGCAAACTATTAAGTGCCTACAATGTACTGCAAGATATTATGCCAGGAAAAAAACAATCAGCACCTGCCCTCAATGTGCTTACAGTTTGAGAGGTGAGGCACAAAGTACATACAAATAATCCATGCACTTAATCAAGTTCTAATTTGGATTATAGTTATTTATGCATATCTTGCTCCTCCTCTAGATTTTTATGACTAAGTACATGGGAAGAATCAGAGTGACATGAATAGGAGGGAACCACCTCTAATTGGGGGTCAGAAGGGAGAGAATCAGGGAGGATTGAATGGTATTGATACCTGAACTGGACATTAAAGGAAGGGAAAGTGGTGGATAGTGGAAAGAACACTTGATGTGAAGTCTGGGGGCCTGGATTAAAATCCCAGTTCTGCTACTCACTATTGTCAACCTGAATTCAAGAGAAAACAGCCTATAGAGCAAAACTGAGGTCCTAAATCAGGGCAAGTGAGTTGCAGCAAGTGCTGGAGTGCATGGGAAGGAACTGGGAACTGGATTTAGAGGGTAGGGTACTAAGGCAGGGGAATGGCCAAGATGTGGGTGGGAAGGATTAGGGCATTTTACAGTTTCACAAGGTAAATTGTTTTATGTAACAAGAGAAAGTCCTTAGAGAAAGAAATATCTGGAGGGGAGAGTTTGAGACATTTACAGAATTAGTCTGAGACTGGGAGTAATAATGTCTGTCGGCCTCAGGCAATTCATGGGTCTAGGAATGGGGACAAGGTCATATTGAGCCTGCTGACTCTGAGATGATGTGACCTGGGATAAATGCCTTCCCCAGAGTTTCCTTTTATGTAAAATGGGAGCTGGGGGGTGAGGAGTAGCCTATGTGATCTCTAAGATACTTTTGAATAATAAATACCATAATTCCAATAGGATTCCAACTGGTAGAATGAGACATGGGGGGAAACAGTGAATAAATCAGCAGAGTTTGGAGAGTACAAGACATCAGAATAGTCCAGTTTTGGAGGAATATAATGTGTGATAAAAGGATTAGTAGGAGGTAAAGCTTTTGTTGTTTAGTTGGGTTTTTTTTTTCCAGTCCTATCTAACTCTCTATGACAGCATCTGGAATTTTCTTGGCAAAGATACTGGAGTGGTTTCCCATTTCCTTCTCCAATTCATTTTACAGATGAGGAAACTGAGGCAAACAGGGCTAAGTAACTTGATCAGGGTCACACATCTAGTAAGTGTCTGAGGCCAGATCTGGGCCCACAAAGATGAGCCTCAAGTATCAAAAAATAAAATAGAGTAGCATAATATATGTGTATATATTTTTTGTTGCTCTAAAGTTCCAGGTTAAAAAAAAGACAGCAGAGCCCCCAGGATCCTATGAGGACATAACAAACCAGCTCCAAAAAGGAGGTCAAAATAGCATGTAATTTGGTGACTCCAAAATATCTCAGTTCTTAAAAGGAGATAAAGTACCAAGCAGGAATATGCTTCAAAGTACTAGGAAAACAGAGAATTCTGTGATGAAACTAAAGAGATGCCTATCTATCTGTTGCCCAGGGTTTTCTGTGAAGTCCCCAAACCAAAAGGTCAAAGCCATCTTCTGAGGCCATGGAGTAATTCCAAGACTAGTGTCCTAGCTACTACAATAAGCCTCCTTTTTTAGAGATGGATCAGTTTTAAAAGAGTCAGCCATGGTGACAGTAACACTTGCTGCAGCCTGGCCTCACTTATGGCTCATCCTGGAAAGTTCAGCACCCTGGAGGCTATGGAAATAGTTGAGAGAGTACAGGGCTTCAAGTCAGGAAGATTAATATCTGAGTTTAAATTCTGCCTCGTGGACTTAGAAAATGTGTTAACTCCCAATTCATGTAAAAGGGGACTCTGAACAAACTCTGGAGCTACAAAACCCACAAAATGACACAGAGAAGCTAACGTCCAGCTGAGGACAG
This sequence comes from Gymnobelideus leadbeateri, assembly GCA_011680675.1. Lineage (NCBI taxonomy): Eukaryota > Metazoa > Chordata > Mammalia > Diprotodontia > Petauridae > Gymnobelideus > Gymnobelideus leadbeateri. Next base: position 88,179 of record WOXC01010087.1, on the reverse strand, counting down.
CCCAGCAGCCCCACAGGGAATGGCCAGCACAGCACTCTGGGAGCCGACCCCAGGCCCTCATGAGTAGTGTGTTGGAGGTTTTAGGCCTAGGGAAGCCCAACCAGCAGCTGGCTGGAAGGACTCCAGAACACCAGCAGCTGTGGTGTTTCCAGAATTATCAACACATAGATGCCAAGGACAAAGTGAGAGGTCAGTGCCCTGTGGACTTTGGGACCTACTAGTTGGGAGAGCGCTTCAGCCTCTTCCCCTGGGGGTGAGAAGCCACTGAGTAGCCACTGGCACAGCCTGCGCAACATTGCAGCTTTAGCTCCTGGCCTGCAGACTGTAGGGGGACCCAGCGATCAGTCTGGGGGGCAATTGCTCTCACTCTAACCTTCTTGGATCTGGATTGCTGTCTGGGGTGGAGGTCTTGGGGTGTGTGACCAGCTTGCCAGAGCATGTGGAGGCTTCAGAGAGGGCACCCAACTAATACCTCCGGCAGCTGAGAAAATCCCAGCATTTGGGAAGGAAGCTCCCCTGGCTGGTGACAGAGTCCTACTGTGGCAACAAGCCCAAAAGTCAAGTAATTGAGTGGCAACATGCCTAGGCAAAGGAAACAAAATAAACAAAAAAATCTAACATTAGAATCCTATTTTGGGGGCAAAGAGGATCTAAGCATGGAACAGGAGGAGAACTGTCAGATTAGAACTCCCGTACCAAAAGCCCCAAATGAAAATACAAGCTGGTTACGGGCAGATAAGAATTAGATAAGAGAAGTGGAGGAAAAATTGGGAAGAGAAATGAAAAGCATGCAGGAAAAGTATGAAATTAGAGTCAACAGCCTGACTGAGGAAAATAACACCTTAAAAATAGACTAACTCAAATGGCAAAGGAGGCTCAAAAGGCAATGAGGAGAAGAATTCCTTAAAAAGCCGAATTTGACAGATGAAAAAAGAATCTCAGGAGCTCACTGAGGAGAATCATTCCTTCAGAATTAGACTGGAGTGAATGGAAGCTTGTGACTTTATGAGAAATCAAGATGTTGTTAAGCAGATCCAAACACATGAAAGAACAGAAGGCAATGTGAAATATCTCATGGGAAAAATCACTGATCTGGAAAATAGATCCAGGAGAGATAATTTAAAAATTATTGGACTACCTGAAAGCCATGATCAAAGAAAGAACCTAGAAATCATCCTTCAAGAAATTCTCCAGGAAAATTGCCCTGATGTTTTAGACCCAGTGGGGGAAATAGAGGTTGAAAGAATCCAGAGATCACCTCCTGAAAAAGATCCCCAAAAGAAAACTCCTAGGAATATTATAGCCAGGTTCTAGAGTTCCTAGATCAAGGAGAAAATATTACAAGCAGCCAGGAAGAAACAATTTCAATATTGTGGAAACGCAATCAGGATAGTGCAGGATCTGGCAGCTTCTACACTGAGGGATTGAAGGGCTTGGAATATGATATTCTGGAAGGCAAAGGGGCTAGGATTAAAACCAAGAATCAGGGGCAGCTAGGTGGCTCAGTGAGTAGAGCGTCGCCCCTGGAGTCAGAAGGACCTGAGTTCAGATCTGACCTCAGACACTTAACGCACACACAAACAAAAACCTAGCTGTGTGACCTTGGGCAAGTTACTTAACCCCAATTGCCCTCCAAAAAAAAAAAAACAAACAAAAAAAAAACAAGAATTACCTACCCAGCAAAACTGAGTTTCATGTTTCAGGGGAAAATATGTTCATTCAGTGGAATAGAGGACTTTCAAGCATTCTTGAGGGAAAAACCAGAGTTGAATAGAAAATTTGACATTCAGACACAAGAAGCAAGAGATGCTTGAGAAGGTAAACAGGGGAAAGAAATCATAAGGAACTTATCAAAGTTGAACTATTTACATTCCTACATGGAAAAACGATAACTGTGACTGATGAAACTTTTCTCAGTATGAAAATAATTGAAGAAGGGTATGTGGGCATATGAATACATATGTGAATTGTGTATATATGTTTACAGGTATACATAGAGGACACAGGTCAAATTTAATAGGAAGGGATGATACTTAAAAGGTGAAATTAAGAGTTGAGAAAGGAATATAACAAGAGGAGATGGGGGGAGACAGAATGGGGTAAACTATTTCATATAGAAGAGGAAAGGGAAAATGGTTACAAGGGATAGGAAGAACAGGAAGGCAAAAAGGCAAAACCTGATTCTCGTTGAATTTAGATCAGGGAGAGAATGACATACATACTAAATACATACATACTAATACAGGAGAGTAGGGGGGAAGGGGATAAGACTGGGGATGATGGATGGGAGGGCAAGTTGGGGGGGAGGGAAGTTGGAAGTTGGAAGCACCCACTTTTTTTTTTTGCTTTTTTGGAGGGCAGTTGGGGTTAAGTAACTCGCCCAAGGTCACACAGCTAGGTTTTTGTTTGTGTGTGCGTTAAGTGACTGAGGTTGGATCCGAACTCAGGTCCTTCTGACTCCCAGGACCGACGCTCTACTCACTGCGCCACCTAGCCTCCCCGGAAGCATCCACTTTTGAAAAGGGACAGGATCAAAGTAGGGAATAGACCAAGTGGGAGGTGGGATAGGAGGGAGGGAAATATAGTCAGTCTTTTACAATATATCTACTATGGTAATGTTTTGCATAGCTACACATGTACAATGTATACTGAATTGCTTATCTTCCCAGTAAGAGTGGGTGACAAGGGAGGAAGGGAATGAATCTGAAATTCAATGTTTTAAAATCAAATGTTTAAAAATATATAAATACTATTATTAATACTATTTTACATATAATTGGGAAATAAGATATACAGGCATTGGAGCACAGAGATTCACCTTGCCCTACTGAAAAAGTTGAAGGGGGTATGGGAGAAGATATGGGAGAGAGCAGATTGGATGAGGGGATATCCTGTGGTATTGCTATTCTGGGGTGGTGGGTAGGAGAAAATGGGGAAAAAACTGTAACTCAAAATCTGACAGAAATGAATGATGTAAACCAGAAGTTAATAAAGCATTTGGAAAAAAAGAAAAGAAAATATGTTAACTATGGACAAAAATCTTCACCTCTTGTTTTTCCTAAGTGGTCATTTCTGCTTCAAGACCTCCCAAGTGATGGGCAATTCAAAGGCAACCCATTCCATCCTAAGGCAACTCTTGAATAGCTCTATTAGGAGCCTGAATATGCTCCTTTGAAACCTCTTGTTACTCCCAGTCTTATCTTCTAAGACCAAGCTGGAAAAGTTCATTCCCTCTTCTACATAACAACCCTTCAAATGCTTTAAATGCAGTTGGTTGTGCTATAAACATTCATTTTTAAAACTCATCAAGGCTATACAAAATTATTCAATAAAAACCACAGGGCTTATGGGGAAAATGGGGTTCAGGGAACAACACTCAAAAACTTCATCAGTGACAAATTTTTTTTTTTTTTTTTAAGCAATTGGGGTTAAGTAACTTGCTCAAGGTTACACGGCTAGTCATTATTTGTGTGTGGGTGCTCATTTTCTGAGGCCGGATTTGATCTCGGGTCATCCCAACTCCGAGGCCGGCGCTCTTACTCACTGCGCCACCTAGTCGCCCCTTTTTAGGGCAATTGGGGTTAAGTAACTTGCCCAAGGTCACACGGCTAGGTTTTTGTTTGTGTGGGTTAAGTGTCTGAGGCCGGATCCGAACTCAGGTCCTTCTGACTCCAGGGCCGGCGCTCTATTCACTGCGCCACCTAGCCGCCCCTCAGTGACAAATTTTTAAAAAGAAATAGGAATGTAATAAATATGGTAGTATAGTTTAATACATGTAAAAGTCCATGTTAAGGGGCAGCTAGGTGGCACAGTGAATAGAGGTGGCCCTAGAGTCAGGAGGACCTGGGTTCAAATCTAGCCTCAGATACTTTACACTTACTGTGTGACCTTGGGCAAGTCACTTAACCCCAATTGCCCTGCCTTCCCCCTCCAAAAGGATAAAAAAAAAAAAAAGTCCATATTAATAGTCCTTGACCTCGGGAAAGGTTATGGGTGACAGGGCAGCCTTGGTTGCCTTCAAGGCACATTTTCTCTCCCATCCTCCTCAACCAGGAGGTTGTCCTCCTTATGGTCTTCAAAGACCTTAAAGTATAGTTCCAGAAGCAGAGATATCAGATGCCACCAGACTCCTCACCAGTCACCATTCTGGAATCCCCCAAGAGGAGGGAGAATCTCTAACATGTCAGATGGGACATTTCCTGCATACACAAAAGGAAAAGTGGGAAGCCATTTGAGAAGTTGTCACACCACTCAATCTGGAAGTAGATTTGGAGGCCCAAAGCATCACATGAAGGACATCCTTCAGTAAATCTCCTTTGGTCGCATGAGCCTTGTGTGCCCCTTCAGCATGAGAGTGCTTGAGTCACCCCAATCTACTTATTGGGAGAGGTATGTCACCAAATGAAGAAACTGAAATGGGTAAGAGAAACTAATCAAGCCACCTTAAACTCAGAGAGACCTCCTTCCAAATGCTGAAGTGAATGGCCCTAATTTATTGCATAACCATGTTATAGTGAGAATCAAAAATCAAATGCACTTCTCCTCCATCTCTTAGAGTCTCTAGTGTTCAGCAAGCTCAGCTCAAGCCATACCTCATAAGACCTTTCCTGTTCCCCCCACCCCCATCAATTACTTTGCATTTGCTTTGTATATATGTTGTATTTACTTGTCCATGTATTGTTTCCCTCCCAATAGAATGTAAGTTTTTTAAGGACAGGGACTGTTTAATTTTTGTCTCTAGCTTGACTTAGTGAATGCCACATAGTAGGGCATCTAATAAATGCTTGTTGATTACATTACTTCTGAAAGATATAATTGCCATGAAAGTGTAAGGCACTAATATAATCAATCATCAGCAGTCTCAAGAGTTTCAAGTAGATAGTTGGTTTTCCCAACTCAAAGCCTAGTTGCTAAAAAAGGACACATGATATTTTGTATAATAGGTCCTCACTGTGGCTAATGGTGATTTGGGGGTGGGGCATGAGCTCTAAATCTGAGATGCTAAGACCTTCTTTGTCATATCAAGTCACTTAACTTTGTTTTCCTCAGTTTCCTCATCTAAAATGAGCCAGAAAAGAAAATGACAAACCGCTGTAGTATCTTCGCCAAGAAAACCCCAAATGGGGTCACTAAGAGTCAGACACATCTGAAAAAACAACTGAACAAGAGAAGAGAAGCAAGCTTCTGCATTCATTGCAAGGCGGGCACATTACAATTTAGACAGTGGTATTACCCAGCTTTAGAGAGGCTTCCTAGTTTAAGGGACACAGTATGAGATTTGGAGTCAGGAGACCTGGTTTTGAACCTCACCTCAGACACTTAGTAGCTACATGACATACCTTTCACATCCCAGTGACTCTGAACTCTAGATGTAGATCATTATACAAACCCCATTCAACATCACTTACCACTTGTTTCTTCATTCCCGTCCCCCTCAAATTTTCTACCTAACTCCACCCAGCACCTCCACTGTGCCCGTTGGAATGCCTGTTCCATAGGCAACAAACTTTCCTTCATCTTAATCTTTCCCTTTCCTACTCCTACCATCTACTAGCTTTTACTGAAACACAGCCTCCCTGGTTACCCTTTCCAGGATTGACTGCACCTTCACTCTTTCTCCTTGGCTCACTGGTTGAGAAAGGGAGTTAGAATACTCCTTCCTCCCCATTGTCCCCTTCCAGTTTCAACCCCTACCTCCTTCACTCAGTAACCTCTCTTTCCTTGAAGTTCATGCTATTCATATCTATCACACAATCAAAATTATGATCTTGCCATCACTCACAAATATACCAACCCTGTATTTAAGAAAAATTCTAACATCCCCTTATCTGAATAATAATCTCTTGGATTTTCAGCTCTCCCTCTGCCTTCCCTTACAAAACCCTACTCTCTGTTCACACCACTACCTCCAATCCCTTCATCCTTCAGTAATCTCCCAGACCACATGCCCTGCACTAGCCACTCTCTCCTCTTCTTCCCATATTGACCCCTTGGTGAAGCAATTCATCTCTACACTGGCCTCCTCTCTTGAAACCCTAGCATCCTCATCCTATCATCCATTAAACCCAGCCAAACCTCAGCCTTGGATTACTTTCACCACTCCTGCCTTTGCTATACACATGCTGCTCAACAAAGGTGGAAAAAATAATGCAACCAGTTCTAACTGGTTCTATTACAAATTTACGTTACACAACTTCAACTAGGCCCTGCCTGCTACTAGGCAATCATTCTATGCCTCCCCTTATTAACTCACCAACCCAGTCCACACAGTGACTCTTCCAAACCTTTTTCATCATTCCTCAAACTTCCAATGGTTTTCCCTCTCCCAGCTCTCTTAGGTGAGAACTTTGCCTTATAGTTTACAGAAAAAAGTGAGGTCATTTGTCATGAACTCTCTCTTCTCCCCTCTTCCTCATTTCCTGTCACTTGGGTGTCTTCTGCCACTTTTCCTTCAGTCCTGCCTCTCGTGATGGAGTGGCTTTATTTCTTACCAAGACCTCTCTCTGTTTAAGCCATCCCATCTCTGTTTAACTTCTCTTTGTTTAAGCCATCCCATCTCCTCCAACAGACTGTCCTCTTTCATCCCCACTGTTTTACTTATTTTCAGTCTCTCCTCTACAAGCTCATTTCCTACTGCCTACAAACATGCCTGTGTCACCTCCATCCTGAAAAATCCCTCACTTGACTTCTGCTAACTTTTGTCCTATTTCTCTTCTGCAGCTTTGTAGCTAAACTCCTTGAAAAGGTCATCTACACTAGGTGCTTCTGCTTTCTCTACTCTCAGTCTCTTCTTTACCCCTAACTACCCATGTTCCAACCTTATCATTCCACTGAAGTTACTATAAATAAGTAAGCAAAGTAACTAATGATCTCTTAGTTGCCAAATCCAATGACTGTTTCTCAATCTTCTTCTTCTTGATTTCTCTGCAGCCTTTGACACTGTTGATCACCCCTTGATATTCTCTTCTCTCTTGGTTTTCCAGATGCTGCTCTCTCCTGGTTCCCTTTTTACTTCTCTGACTGCTCCTTCTCTGTCTCCTTTGTTGAATCCTCCTCCAGATCATGCCCTCTACCCACGATCTCATGGACCCTTTTCTCTTCTCTCTCTACGCTACCTCACTTGGTGATTCCATCAGTTCCCATGGATTTAATTACCATCTCTATGCTGGTGATTCTCAAATCTACCTATTCTTCCCTGAACCCTCTTCAGACCTCAAATGACATTGGGTAGGTAAAGCATTTTGAAAATGTGAATCATATAGTGAACAAGTGACTGGGAACCATTATGGATGAGAAGTTAAATTGAGTCCGAAATGCCATCTAAATTCATGTGCCCATCTTTAAACTGCTTCCCATCTTACCTACAATCTCAGCTTTTAAAACTGGGAAAGGACTTAAGGCACTATCTGCATCACAAGTCAGTGAATAATAGTGTCTTATGAAAACACACCTTGTAGTTCATAACATACTCTCCCAAACATGGTCTCATTTGATCCTCACAAGTACGGGCGAACACCCATTACTGGACCTACTTTATAATAAGAAGCTCAGTGACTTGCTCATGGTAACATAACTAATAAATAGAATAATGGAATTTAGAACTGGAAGGAGCTATAAGTAGTCTAGTCCAGGGGTAGGGAACCTGAGGCCTCAAGGTCACATGTGACCCTCTAGTGGGACCTTTTGACTGAATCCAAGTCTCATAGAACAAATCCCCTTTAAAAAAGAATTTATTCTGTAAAACTTGGACTGTGAAAAGGCTTCACCCAAGGACCCACATGTGGCCTCAAGGCTGCAGGTTTCCGCACCCCTGGTATAGTCTAATTTAGGTAATCCAGTCACTCTTCCACAAAAGGAAAACTGAAATCTTGAGAAATAAATTTAATTAATCTTGAAGTTTCATAAGGGTGAAAAGTGGATGTTTCATTTACAAAAGGGTCCAGAGCCTTAGGACTTACTGGCCTGAGTGGATAGCAGACAGGGCAAGATTTATGAGGGAACTAGATAATGGTTCGCCTTTGTTGAGCAGCACGTGTGTAGCAAAGGCAGGAGTGAAGGAAGTGACCCAAAGCTGAGGCTTGGCTGGGTTTAATGGATGATAGGATGAGGATGCTAAGGATTACAGAGAGGAGGCCTCTCCTCTCAGTGTAGAGATGAACTGGTTCACCAAGGGGTCAATATGGGGAGAAAAGGAGAGAGTGGCTAGTGCAGGGCATGTGGTCTGGGAGATTACTGAAGGATGAAGGGATTGAACGGTGTGGACAGAGAGTGGGATCTTGTAAGGGCAGAGGGAGAGGTGAAAAACCAATAGATTAAGGTCAGATAAGGGGATTTCGGAATTCTTAAACATAGGGTTGTGGATGATGGCAAGATCATGATTTTGGTTGGGTGATAGATGTGAATAGCATGAACTTTAAGGAAAGAGAAGCTACTGAGTTAAGAAGATAGGGAGTGAAACTGAAAGGAGGCAATGGGGAGGAAGGAATATTCCAACTCCCTTTCTCAACCAGTGAGCCAGGGAGAAAGAATAAAGGTGCAGTCAGTCCTGGGAAGGGTGACCAGGGAGACTGTGTCATCAGGGGTAGATGGTAGGAGTGGGAAAGGAAAAGGGATTGTTGTGGATTAAATGAGATAACATGCATAAACGTGTATGCCCTCAGATTTGGGGCCCAGCTATCTTTTAAGCTAGAGATGCTTGACCTAGGGATTATTCTGAGGCCTACTGGCTTCGCCACACTACTAAAGGGGTTCATGACATAAAAAAAAGTTAAGAAGTCTTGTTTTAAGCCATGACCCACTAAATTAGCAAGCCCATCCCATTCCTACCTCTTGCTATATCTCCATGCATCTGGGGCTAAGAGCAGCCTGATGAGGTAAAATCTAAGTCTAGTAAAAGATTTAATACAACAAAGCAAGATCCTGGTTCTGGCCCATGCCCCGCTGCAACTGGCTGTTGTTGACCTGATTAGAACAAATCTTAACAAATAACGGTAAGCAATTAAGGCTTTCTCCAAGTCACTGTCTTCCATATACCTATGCAAAGTTTGCACTGGAGAAGAGGGAATGAGGGGTGGAAATAATCTTTAGTTCTACCATCAAGTGGCAGTTGGCTTTCCAGATCTCTTTCCCAAATTATGTATTGGTTCTCAGTCAAGCTACTTCAGACATCCAACCCTCCATACCCCTTTTCCCCACCCCATCCTCCTACAAGACACATGTATTGTAGGGAAGCAAGGATATGTCAGCGTGGGTGTCAAAGACACTTTCCTCCTTTCCCTACTGGATTACTTTGAAAATACTTTGATATGGTGCAAAGAAGCTATCAATGATAATGATGTTTCATCATCACAGTAGGAAGGCAATTTATAAATTCACCTATTTGAGAGAGTTAGGTGGATAGTGCCAGGTCAGGCCTGGAGTTAGACTCATCTCCTCAAATTCAAATCCAGCCTCATACATTTACCAGCTTTGTGACCCTGGGCAAGTTACTTAATCCTGTTTGCCTCAGTCTCCTAATCTGCAAAATTTGCCAGACAAGGAAATGGCAAACCACTCCAGTATCTCTGCCAGGAAAACCCCAAATGGAATCATGAATTGAACTGAACAACAAAATTCAAGTATTTGAGAGGCAGTTTGGTTTAATAGTGACAGCCAACGTTGAAGTTAAGAAAACCTAGGTTTAAGTTGTGTCTCTCAAAGTAATGACTGTGTAACTGAGAAAGTCACTTTAACATTGCCTGAGCGTACTCTAAATCTTTAAGGTGGAATGAGTATATTGGCATTGAATACTGCCTCAGACACTGGTGGTGATACCCTGGAAAAGTCCCTTAACTTCCACTTTCTTCTATATACAATGAGAAGAGCAGCACCTTCCTAATAGGGCTGTTGTGAAGATTAAATGAGAACATGCAGGAAGGGCTTTGCAAACCTTAACAGTGCTACATAAATGGTAGCTATTATTAATGGTTGAGGAAGTTTCTTCACTGGGAGTTCCTTATGCCAATCAAATCACAGGCAACTCAGAAAGTGCTGAGCCTAGAATGTGGTTAGGGTGGATGGAGGCTTGGGGTAAGAGTCAGGAGAGCCAGGGTTCAAATTCTCCGAGATTTACTTAGCTATGGCACACTGAGCAAGTCACTTAATCTCTATGTACTCAAGGCAACTAATTCCCTACAAATGTATCTAAATCAGGGGTGGGGAACCTGTGACTTGAGGCCTTAAGGCCCATAACAGGTTGTACTCCTCACTGGCAGAAGGGGTTCAGCACATGAGGAAGCCTACACTGATGGAAAAAGAATTTATAATGAAGTGGCTGCTCTTAACATTTTTGGAGTCATATACCTGGTCCATGTATTTGTGGTGAAGCCTATGGACTCTCTGGAATATTTTTCAAGGCATAAAAGACAGAGTAACAGAAGAAACCAATGGTTAGTAGAAAGTTGTATTTTTCTCCATCCAAGTTCATGGGCTCCCCAAAATCTATCCACAGAACCCAGTTAAAACCCCCAATATAGTTAGTTTCTTTCTTTCACAACCAGGGCTAAGGGGATTGTCCAGGGTCACCCAGCTAGTAAGTGTTTGAGGCCACATTTTAACTCTGGTCCTCCTGATTCCAGAACCGGCACTCTATTCACTATGCCACCTAGCTGCCCCCCCCCCCCAATGTGGTTTCAACATAATATGTTAGCTGTGTTTCAGGAGGTGAAATTCCTTCTAAGAAACCGCCTTGGGGGGGGGCGGGGATCTAAGTAGAAGAAAAAGAAAAAGCTGAGGAGACGCAGCCTGGCATCTATATTTAAATAAAATCCCATTAACCTTTTTTTAGAACATTAAAACAAAGCCCTGTCTGTTGCACCAGGGGCTTCTGCAACAGACACAGTTAAATACAACCACCTATTTTGTATGTGTTTTATTGTTTTAAAACTTCCAATATAATAACTAACATCATTAAAGACCATATCAGGAAATCCCTGTGAGAACCCAAACTGGAAACATGCAGAATGAAGTCTGTGTTTGTTCTCGGTGGCAAGCTGCAGTTAACAATGGAGACAGCTCAGCTTGCAACTCCGGGGACTTACCTCTGAGAGCAAATTTTTATGTGTGAGGTTGGTTTCGCTGGCTATAATACAGACAGATGTGGTGAACAACACAGTGGAAAACTTACATTTTTGATTAAAAGCTCCACAGGAATCAATGAATGACTGGCTTCCCCCACCCCCACTCCACTGGTGCCAGAAAAATTAAGGCACCAAAACAAAAGGTGCGTAAAACTCAAATATCTAAGAGTTCAGTCCTTTTAAATGAGGTTAACTTCCCTAGAATAGCTTCTTTCTTTAACTGTATTTTGTGTGTATGTGTGTGTTCTTAAGTGTAACAAATGTATAGCATCTTTAAAAATCATGTAAACCTTGCAAAATTTTTAGGGCTGTTGTCTGAAGGGAAATATAAAAATCTATTGGACCTCTTAAGACTAAAATACGAACCCTTCCTCCCTGCCCTCCCCACCCCCCATGAAAAAGCAACTGTTACAAAAATATAAAAAATATACTAAGTTCTCCAACATTAAACCTTTTCTTTCAAATAGAGCATATTTGGTTCTAGCCACCTTTTCAAAGCAGCCAACCAGAAGTCTCCATTTTTTGACATTTTGCTATCACATATAGCACGTGTAAGTGCAAAAATTCTTAAAGAGTAAAAAACCTTCAACCCTTCTCTTTTAATATCTAAGAACTTGGCTACTTTCTTCAGAATGAATCTGATGTTTGTGAATAATGTCCCAAATCAATTTCCCATTGGTTTTCTTCTTGTCCTGCCCCCTCCCCCTCCCCCCAGTCCATGGAGACACAGAGAGGAAGCTTCATTGAGGAAAAACACAGTAAGAGCCCACTCCTTCAGCCGACTCCCTGACAATCCCTCTTGGGGGAGTAAGTGATGAGTACCTGAGCTTCCATCCCAGGTTTCTGTAACTATACATTGAAAAGGGTTAGGATTAATAAAAGATAACTGTGTTATATGAGAACAAGACAGGGGACTGAGATTGCCTAAGTGAAGGCCCTTCTCCAGGCTGATTACGCCTTCCTTGGCTGTCCAATACGAAAACCAAGATGACTGAGGGGGTTGGGAATCAGGTAGACTCCTCCACCACCATTCCCTAACTCTGGGTCCTGTCTACAATGGTCTTCTGGGAGGTATCAGATCTGTGTCTTACCTCAAAATCTCCCTCCACCCTAATGAACCCCATCTGGAAATCTCCCAAAGTAAGAGGAAACTGTTTATATTGTGTCAAGCAGATTCTAAAGAGAATAGACTTAGTCTCATATTAATATAAAAATCAGAAAAGGAAAAGAAACAAATCTTGTAATCAATTGGCTTGCTGGGTTTGGTTTTTTTGTTGTTGTTTTTTTTGGGGTGGGGGGAAGAGCCAAAGTTACTAGGCCCTCGATGCTCAAGACTTTAGTCAATAAAGAGGTGTAGAAGGGTCTACCAAACACAGCCTCTACTGTATCACCATCACTACATTCTTCTGGGTCCCATTTCCAGCTGTGCTCAGAGGAAGGCCAGACAAGTCAGTCTTTTATGTCCCAAGAATTTGCAAAGAAGTGGAGTCTTTTGGAACAGTAAAATCACAGGGTGGCAGACAGATATCCCCTTAAATCCATGAAGTTTCCCAGCAGAAGTGCCAGGATGGGTGTGACCCAAGAATCCCTTCATCCATCACCCCCAAAATGCTAAGAGAAGCCTAATATAGAACAGGGATATTATAATGGTCTATCTGTGTCCAACAGGACGTTTAACGTTGCCTGAAGCTCTCCACAGGGACAAAATCTGTATCTCATTTTTCCCAAGTGGTATTCCTGCTAAAGCTCAGGGCTCCACATGTCCATCTCCTTCCTCTTCAGCCCCACCCTTTCACAAGCCTACTTGGCCCCAATCCACTTAAAGGCCTAGAGCAGTCAGGCCTTTTCACTTTCTAAACTCCACTGACATACTTAAGGGAAAGGCTCTCTGCCTGGGCCTCTACACTTTCAACATCCTCAATCTTGTCTCTGAATACCCCTCCTCTCAAATGACTAGATTCTTATAAGGATAAGTGTTTTATTTTGTAGATAACATCAAGCATAGCCTCAAACCTCAGCTACCCAATACTTACTGAAGTTAAGATATTCTCTGGCACCTGCTTTTTGCCCTAGACCTGAAACCACTTAGAACAACATAACTTTTTTTTGTTTTGTTTTACAAACTCAAATAGGATTTTCAAAATGAAACCAGAGGGCACTGGTTGGCCACATCTGCTGATCAAGTTCATGTGTCAGCTCTGTGGATATCAGGGCCTATGGGGGCTTTCTAAATTGTGACCAATTCCCAGCTTGACTGGAAACAGAAACATGAAAGAGAAGTATTCTCATCATCAAGGCACAAGAAGTCTCCTACAACAAAACCAAAGATGAACATCACAAAGTCCCCCAGGCGAGATGCTTGGCACAGTTGCTGGGGAAGAATGGTTCTGGTCCGACAAGCTTCCTGAGCCAAGGCTTCTGTGGACCCGATCAAATTAGAAACAAACCCCCAGGTCTCTGTTCCTTGGGCAATGCTGCCTTGGGCCTCATGCATACTTCTCAAGGAATTTTATGTGGAAGTCCTTCACCTTCTCCAGGACAATCTTTAGCTTCTCTACAGGAGGGAGGATGGTCATTCTAGAAAGAAGGAAAGAAGATTATAATAATTCCTGGGTATCTACAACTTTATAGATGTGGAGCTGGAAGGGCCATTACAGGCCATCTAGTCTAATCCCTACCCCTTACAGGGGAAGCTGAGACACGAAAGCCTTTAGAGTAAAAGAGGGAAAGTTCTGAAATCCTTGTGTCTACATCTGGCTAGTTGATAGCTCAAGAGCAGCTTTATGACCATGATCTAGGTGTATCCTCAGCCAGCATGTGGGGGAAGGAAGTATCATTAACCCCATTTCATAGATCAGAAAACTAGTTCAGAAAATTCATAGGATTTCAGTACTAGAAGAACCCTGAGATATTATCTGGCCTCACTCTTTCATCTTACAGATAGGGTAAAACTGAGGTAAAGGGAGGGGAGATGGCTTACCCCAAGCCATACAATGAATTAGTAATATAGCTGAGCTGAGGTCTGACTCCCCAGCCTGGTCATCACTATAACACAGGAAAGTCAAGCGACTCACCCCAAATCAAAAAGGAAATTACTGATATCCTTTTAGAAAACCAAACACACACGCTCTATTGGCCAAAAGTTCAGCAGAACCTATGGCACTAGTTGACAAACTCATACAATTATTTTAAAAATATATGTTGACAGATACATTTAGGAGCAATGCTGCTCCAAAGTTAAACTGCTTCCACCAGGAAGCCCTCTCTAAACAAACATATCCCACCCTGACAGCTTCTATATTCACTGTCTTTCGTAAACCTTATGGTTGGTTTATGCTATATTCTGCCCACAATTCTTGGATTCTGAAATCCAAACACCTGAGCTATAGTCACAGCTGCCACAAATTTCAGTCTCCTGAGTAGAAAGGGACCTTAACAGTTATCCAGTCAACCCACACGTGAAAAGAAACCCCCCCCTTTTCCCAAATCCCTGACAAATGGTCATGTTCAGTGGTGGGAAACTCACTATTTCCTGAAGCTATCCAGTCTACTGTGGGCAGTTATAATTATCTGCAAGTTTTTCCTTCTATTGAGCCAAACATCCTCTTTATTACACTCCCCACCCTGTGCTACTGATTGGACCCTCTGGGGCTGAGCAAAACCAGCCTCCGCCCTCTCCTATGTGACTATACTCTTCAAACACTATGCTTGAAACACTGTAAGACTTTGTACAAGTCACTGAACTGTGATTCTCAGATTCCTCTTTAAAATTGGTTATCAGTACTTGACCAGGCTACCTCACAGGGCTATTGTGAAAATTAAACAAGAAAGCATTCTAAAAAGTAAAACTGCTATCAGTGTAAAGTACTATTATTGTGCTGTCAATAGTTTCAAGTAAGTTTTGTCTTCCCAACAGCTGCCGGATCCCAAAAGGTGAGAGCTGACTTTTTTTTCTTTTTAAAATCTGGTCCTTAATGTGGTTAACAGGCTGGTGCAGACATGGGGAGCCTTTGGCCTCATTTGTTTTGTAAAATTTGGATTCAGTCAAAAGGCTGCACTTAGGAACCTAGAAGGTCACATGTGGCCTGAAGACCAGGGGTTGCCCAGCCCTGGGCTAATGCTTTGGGAGCCATGAACTCTAGAGCTACCTTGCTATGGGATCTTGGGTGAGGGATTCAACTACCTTGTGCCTCATTTTCTTTTGTACAGTAGAAGGTGACATTACGAAGTCACCTCACAGGGTTCTTGAGAGGAAAGAAACATAAACATAATTGCAAAGCACAGGCCTTATGGGAATATAAACAAGAAATAACGTTTGGAATGGTTCACATGGTCCAGGAACCACAATGGCTAATGCCTCCAGATCTGGTTTTTCTGCATACATGTTAAAAGTGAACTATATTAAATGAGGCAAACAAATAATCAGATGTTCCCTAACCAGATGTTCCAGGCATTGAGCAAGGCACTGGGCAAACATATATAATGAATAAGACAATCCTGATTTATGAGGAACTTCCATGCTAATGAAGAAACAGTAAGTACATGTATAAATATATATTAAATAAATATAAAAATAATAAATAGCAAGTGGTTAGGGAGGGGAGGACCCTAGTAGCTGGAGTGGTCAAAGAAAGACTTCCTGGGGTCGGCTAGGTGGCGCAGTGAATAAAGCACTGACCCTGGAGTCAGGAGGACCTGAGTTCAAATATATCCTCAGACACTTAACATTTACTGGCTGTGTGACCTTGAGCAAGCCACTTAACCCCAATTGCCCTGCCCTTCCCTCCTCAAAAAAAAAAAAAAAAGACTTCCTGTAAAAGATGATGTGTGAACAGTATTTTGAAGGAAAAAAGGGATTCTATGAGGCAGAGGTTAGTAGGGAACATATTCAAGGCATGTGTGGAGACAGAATGCAAAGGTATCACAATGGAAGCTAGAGTGATACATGTGAGGAAAAGAAGGGACAGTTGGCTAGATCACAGAATATAAGAGGGGGAGTAACATACCACACAAAGACACCCCACAGACAGGCTGGGGCCAGGTGGTGGAGGGCTCTGAAGGCTTAACAGGGGAGTTTACATTTTTTTCTACTGGCAATAGGGAGTTTAAGGAATAGGGAAGTGACATGATCTAATCTACAATTAAGGAAAAGGGCTTTGGCAGCTGTGCTGAAGACAGACTGGACTGGGAAGAGATGAGGCAGGAAGACCAATCAGGAGGCTGTTGTAATACATAGGCTAGTGGTGACAAGGGCCTGAAATAAACTGAGGGCTGTGTGAAGAGAGAAGGGACCAGGTGTGAGAGATGCCGTGGAGGTAGAAACAGCAAGATCTGACAACTGACTGATTGGATGCACAGGCAGTGACAGTGAAGAGGGGAGGATGACACCAAGGTTTCAAATTTGGGTGACTGTAAAGATGGTGGTTCCCTCAAGAGCAACAGGGGAATTTGGAAGAGGGATGGATTTGGGAAGAAAGAGAATAGGACATGTCAAGTTTGAAATATTCAATAGACAGTTGGCAATGTGGACCTGAAACTCAGGGGAGAAACTGAAGCTGGATATCGAGATCTACAAGTCATCTGCAGAGAATTATTTCATAATTAAATCCACAGAAACTGAGGAAGCCACCAAGAGAAAACACATAAGAGAAAAAAGGGTCTCTAGGACAAAGCCTTGGAAAATACCAACAAGGCAGACATGATACATTATGACCAACCATCGGATACTGAGGAGTAGAGGTCACCTGGGGTCAGAGGAGAACCAGGTGAGATGAGAAGCCTGAGATCCTACAGAGGAGTACGTATCCAAGAGAAGATGGTTGTCAATTAGTATCACATGCAGCAGAAAGGTCAAGTAAGATGGGGACTGAGAAAAGACCACCAGATTTGGCAATTCAGAGATCAGTGGTAACTCTGGAGAGAAGTTTCAGTTAAGTGATAAGGTTGGAAGCCAGACTGCAAAGGACTGAAAAGCAAGGGGAGGGGAGAAGGTAACAGGGGAGGGGAGGAGAGGAGAGAGGAAGGGAAAGCAGGGAGGGGGAAGAAGGAAAGAGGAAAGGAGGGGAGGGAAGAAAAGGAAATAGAGGCAGTGAGTGTAGACAGCTATTTCTAGGAGTTTGGTTGAGAAAGGGAGGAAAGCAATAGGCTGACAGCTTGAGGAGACAGCAGGCTCCAGGGAAGGTTTTTTTTAAAGATGAGGAGACTTGGGCATGTTTGAAGGAAATAGGAAAAGATCCAGTAGCTAGGGAGAGGGGGAAGATTATTGAGGGCATAAGTGAAGGGGAAATTTCCTGGAGATAATACACCTCCCCCCCTTCACTGAAAAGGTGGGATACTGTGAGTGTGGCATGCTGAATTCTAGTCTGAAGTGGCCAAGTTAATTTTGCTTAACAGCTTTTTGTCTCTGATTTTTAACTGTCACAAAGGGTAGCTCAATGGGTGGGGGAGGAAAGAAGGAATAACTAAATCTGGAAATGAATGAGCCAGTCATTGCTCTCTGGGCCTCAATTTCTTCATCTACAAAACGGATACAACTATTACTAATTATCTCACAGGGAGGTTGTGGAGAAACATGCTTTGTAAAATCTTTAAGGTTCATAAAGCTCAGTAGAGTATGTACAGTAGCTAGCACCAGGCCTGGGAAGAAAGAGAATAGTACAAGTCAAGTTTAGAATATTCAATAGAGAGTTGGTGATGTGGAACTCACTCAGACACTATGTAGACAAGTCACTTAACCTGTGTTTGCCTTCCTCATCTGTAAAAAGGGGATAATTATAGCAACTACCTCCCAGGCTGGTTGTGAGACCAAATGAAATATTAACTGTAAAGCATTTAGCATAATGCCTACATATAAAATGTTAGTTAATAGCAATTATCATCACCATCATTAATATTAACAGAGGACAAGGATAAAGCAAATCACCATCCAAAAGAGAGTGAAAATAATCACGTTTTTGGCACAGGACATACATTCTTATGTGAAAAAAATGATAGTGGGGTGGAAAATGGTCTTTCTCCCTGACCTTTAACTTCAGTTCACTTTGGGGCTGCACAAGAAACCACAGCTGAATCCCAAATTCAGAACCATCCCACCGAGCACAGAAGAGCGCCAGGTACCTTAAGTGGTAAGTCCCTTCCCTCTGGCCAAAGCCGCTGCCAGGGACCACGCAGATTCCAGTTTCTTCCAGAAGCTTCATACAGTAAAACATGTCTGGAGCCATCTTGTGGGCCTGAGGGGAAGGAGCAGAGTTAATGAGTCATTTGCTTTTCACGTTTTTGACATCCACACACATGCACAGTCCAACTCAAAGGGACACTTTCCCTCCTCTTACAAGATGGTAGGGTCCTCAAGAGTCCCTTCTTCTAAGCTGACCCCATCATCTGGAAGGTGAGCAAAGTGAGGACCAAGAAGGGCCAATGATTTGTGTAAAGTCACGTGAGTGGGGAGTGGCAGAGGGTCCCTGATTCCCAATCCAGCACTTTTCTTGAACCAAACTGCTCTTTCTCACATGGGTAAGCAGAGGTCCCAGGAGCAGGAGGGGTGCAGGAAGTGAACAGAGCAGAAGACAATGGACACATATACTCTGCCTCCCAAGGCACCAATGGGAAGTAGTGAGCTGCAGTGGAAAGGGCCTTAGGCTGAGTGCCAAGAAATCTGAGCTCAAATCACAACTCTATCATTAAATATCTGTGTGACACTGGGGCAGTTCACCTCTCTGGGCCTCAGTTTCTTCATCTGTAAAATGAGAGATTTAGATTAGATTAACATGGTTCATGGACTTAAATTTACAACAACAACAACTGTACTTAGATATGAGTTTCTTTTGTAATCCAAAGCATGTACTTTGGTTTTTTGGGGATTTTTTTTTTTTTGCTTTTTTTGGAGGGGGAAGATAGGGCAATTGGGGTTAAGTGACTTGCCCAAGGTCACATGGCTGGTTTTTTTGTATTAAATGTCCGAGGCCAGATTTGAATTCAGGTCCTCCTGACTCCAGGGCTGGTGCCCTACTCACTGCACCACCTAGCCACCCCCAAAGCATTTACTTTGAACATTTAAAAACATTATTCTGACAAGGGCTCCTATAATAGGCTTAAGACTGTCAAAGGGGTTCATAACACCCAAAAGGTTACAAAAACCAGATTAGATCGTCTCTCAGGTTCCTTCCAGCTCTAAATCTATGTTAATGTGATTTGTCTTCTCCAAGCCTCAGTTTCTCCATCAGAAAAAGGGGGAAAGTAAAACATATCCTATGGACTTCACAAGATTATGGTGAGGCTGAAATGTGATAAGGAAAGTACCCTAAAAAAGTAAACAGCAGACACACAAATGCACAATGCTCTCCTATGGCAAGAACTTAGCTAAAGATTTCGAGGCTTCTTTGGGCAGGAGATTCCCCAAGAAAACAGCAGCCACACATCTGAAAACAACTCACATGGGTCTCTAACTCCTGTAAGTCTCTCCACAGTTGATAAAGTCTGTCAGCCTTATAGCTGGATAAAGAAAATTACCCAATCCTACAAGGTACCAACATCTTAGCACCCAACAACTACTGAATCACACAACAAAATAAAATGTCATTAACCCGGACTCTGTGGTCATTTGGACAGCTACTGGGCCTCTGCATTAATCTAGAAAAAAAAAATCTGTAACATTTATTTGGACAACAATGTAAAGGAAAACGTTTAAACTATAAAAGAAGCAAACTATTTTCACGTTCTGACAAGCACATCAGAGGCATTTATATGTTCATAATTCCTATCTAGTCATTAAAGCAGGTACCATATGGTCCTCAAATTTCTAAGCCTAGTTCAAGTTATATAAATGTGCATTTCTTTAGAAAGGCTAGCTGGGGAATTGGGAGAATTTGAATACCTGAAATCCACAGCTAACTCCCAACAGAATTTTGTGCAATCTCAACTTCCTCTCCCAACAAAATTTCCACCAGGGCCATCCATCAAGGCCCATATTAACTATTTGAATTTCATTACTTTGCCCTTTCCCAAAGGAAGTTGTAGTGGAGAAAGCAATGAATTTGGAAGCAAAGGACCCAGATTGGAATTCTAATTCTGTTACTGTGTGTGATCTTGGGCAAATAATTTGACCTCTCTGGGTCTTGGTTTTTAACTCTTATGAACTGCGTTTAAGTATAGTTTCCATTATGTATCTACTCTTCTTTCTGGCTTCACTATTTCTTCCTACTGTAGTATTATTGCCATTCACTCTTCCTCCCATGTGTGGAAGTTTAGGGTTATCTGTGGTTTGTTTTATTTTAATTATATCATTTTTTTCCAATTAGCAAAAAAAACTTGCCCTCCAATGGCATCCAAAAGGAAAATAAAACAAATTTCCCCATCTAAGTCATATAAATGTGATATATTATATATGTTTGTGTGTATATATGTATATGTATATACATTTGTCTATTTATTTATTTATTTGTTTGGTTATTTATTTATTGGGACAGCTATGTGGTGTAGTGGACACAATGCTAGCCAGGAGAACCCGAGTTCAAATCTAGCCTCAGACACTTGTGTGACCCTTGGTAAGTCACTTAACACTGTTTCTATCTGTAAAATGAGCTAGAGAAGGAAAAGGCGAACCACTCCAGTATCTTTGCCAAGAAAACCCTAGATCAGGTCAAGGAGAGTCGGACAACACTAAAACAACTCACCAACAACAGGTGTGTGTATGTATGTATATGTGTATATACATACATGTATGTGTATGCATTATGTATATACGTATATATATACATATATATATATGTGTATATATATATATATATACATATATATATATATATATGTCTATGTCCTCTGGAATTATGATTAGCAATTACGACGATTAGAGTTCCTAATTCTTTCAAAGACATTTGTCTTTACCATATTGTTATCACTGTGTAAACTGTTTTCCTGGTTCTGTTCCCATTGTTCTGTAAGAGTTCATACAAGTCTTCCCAGGTTTTTCTGAAACCATCCTTTGGGGTTATCTTTGACTTCCTCCCCTTCTCCCTCATATCATATGACCCTGCTGATTCTTTCTCTGTAGCATCTCTTGAATCTGTCCCCTCCCCTAAATCCTCCCTTCTGTCATCCTAGTACATGCCCTTAATACCAGTAACTTGGACTATATTGCAACAGTTTTATTGTAGTTTCCTTAACTCTATTCTGACATATATTCCACCTTATACTCACCCACACATCACCCTACCCCCACCCCCTGCCTTCGCTACCTCTTTGAAACAGCTACCAAAATAATCCTTCTTATCTATAGATTCAACCATGCCCTCCTCTGCTCAGAAACAGTAAGTGGCTCTTTCCTACCTCAAATTGCTTTGGTTCAGTGTTCAAGCCCCTCTAGAAATCTACCTTTCTAGTACTGCTCACATTATATGATTCTTCTCCACATGTGCAGTGCTCCAGCCAAACAGGCTACTCTCTGCTGTGAACACGTTGTGCTCTCCTGGCTCTCTACATTAGAATGTAAGCACCTTGAGGGCAGGAATTTTTGCTTTTTCTCTGTATCTCCATGGCTAGCCCAGTGCCAGGCACACAGCACATAAATGCTCTTTGATCCACTAGCACCTTTCTCTTTGTAATGTCAGCTCTTCTTTCCCCTGACCTAACTACTTGTAAAGCCTGACACAAATGCCCCCTCATCCAGGAAATCTTCCCATATCCCCCCAGTTAGTGACAATCTTGCCCATCAGACCTGATGTGGCCCTATATTTTATATTTAATACTCTTGTCAAGAATACTGTTCATCAGGGGCAGCTAGGTGGCCCAGTGGGTAGAGCACCGGCCCTGAGTTCAAATCATACCTCAGACCTTTGACACTTACTAGCTGTGTGACCCTGGACAAGTCATGTAACTCTGATTGCCTTGCCCCCCCCCCGAAAAAAAAACCTGTTCATCATGATCTGCTTTGTGCTTTACCTCTCCCTCCCTCTAGGCCCTGACACAGAGGGTGCTCAATGATTCAATGTCAATTTAATGCAGCAAGGATTTACTGCTCACTCCAGGGCCAAGCACTGTGCTCAGTATATGTATGGTTTATCTGACAATCAGTCTCTGAAACTTAGTGAGAGCATCGACCGGAACGGCATGCCCAATCTGAGTTTTCTTTCATTTGGATTTGCCAAAATGGGATGGCAAAAGCCTGCTCACAGCCCTGGCTCTGTACCCCAAACAAAATCCTCCGACCTGATTCGTAATCCAGGAGCTGACCCCACAGAGGAGCCCAGTGACCAAGAACAAATACTCCTTTCTCTGGGGGCAAAACATACAGCCCCTGTTCCAGCTGTCAGAGTAATCACAATAACAGCTAACATTTATATAGTGCTTATTACGTGCCAGGCTCTGTGCTAAGGGCTTTACAATCATCATCTCATCTGATCCTTACAACACTGAGAAATAAATGCTCTTATATCCTTATTTTACAGATGAGGAAACTGAGGCAAACAGGCGGGAAGTGACTTGGCCAGGGGCATACAGCTAGTATCTGAGGCAGGATTCAAATTCAGGTAAGAGTAAAAGCAGGAAAGACCAACACACCTTAGCTGCTTCAATTGCCTTCATTGGGATGAAGATCCTGGGAAAGGCATACATTGCTCCTTGTAAGGGATTACAGTGAATTCCTGGGACCTGGTTAAACAAATCTTCCGTAAGCTTGGCTTTTTGTGCAAGGTTGCTCAGGACAAACTCCTTCTCCTGTGGAAAGAGAAAGAAAAGAGAGGACGTGAAGTTCGCTTTGGGCAGTAACAGAATGACCACTCTCCAGAACTGGTTCCTTCTGTAGGAATAATACCAACACAACTCTGGAAGGGGCCTTTTCCTCACAAGATGTAAAGGTCACCTGAGGTTTAAGAGTGAGAAAGGACTTTTAAGATCATCCAGTTATATCCCCCTCCCCACTTTACAGAAGGAAAATGGGCAGGAGGAGGACCCAAGGAGCCAACTGGAACAAGCCCAGAGACGCCCAAGTGGAGAACCCAAGGATTCATTTCCCACATGTTACTTTTAAGGAAAGTCACTCTCTGAGGCTTCCAAGGGTTCTAGGAATCAAAGAGGAGGAGAGTACATGGTTTGGGAGGTGATGAAACCATGACATGTGGCCGTGTGGCCGTGACAAGAGCACTAGTTGGGGCATCCTAGAGATTTAGGCTTGATTCCTCACTCTGTTCAAAGTCTGCTTGACTTTGGGTAAAGTCACTTCCTCTCTTCAGGCCTTGGTTTCCTTATCCTTAGTTGTAAATGAGGAGACCACTGTATTAGAGGATCTCTGAGGCTCCTTCTGGCTCAAGGTCTTATGATTTTGTGTCTCCTATACTCAAGAAGTCCTGCAGAATGAAGACTACAGTGGTCGAGCTTCCTTCCTCTCCATCTCATGGATTCACTCCACTCACAAGGGGAGAGTTATTTCTTCATCCTGCTCCACTCAGGATGCCCATATCCTGCCCCTAGCTCTGGAATTTGGCACTATGAAGGAAGGATACAAAAGGATTTTTTCAATGAAAGTCACTCTCTTGGGGATTCCAACTGCTCTAGGAATCAAGCATAAGAATGTAGGAGATTTGGGAGGGGATAGAACCATGACCTATGGCTGTGTGGTATAGTGAGAACAGCACTAGATTTGGGTACCTGGCGGTGCAGAGTGATGCTCCCCTAACCCTGAAGAGGAAAAGGAGGAGTGCCGAATTGCACCAAGTCCTTCACACACAAGGGAAGCTCAGCCTCAGGAGGTATGTCTGCAAAAAGTCTGGTCAGGGACTGGGGAGTCAATTCTCTTACCGTGGTACAGAATTTTTTCCTCTGTGAAGCTAACCAGTCTATACCAAGATGGAAGGCATGACCATGGCCTCTCTCCTATACTAAGATGGAAGCTGTAACCATGGCTTTTCTCTCTCTAACCAAAGCAATGGAGGTTAGGAACAGGACTGAATTTGGGGTCATAGGATCATAGATCTGGAACTAGAATGAACCTTAAGAGGCCATCAAGTTTAATCCCCCTGACTTGTCCAGGGCCACAGAGCTTATAAGTGTCTTGAGGCAGAATTTGAACTCAAGTCTTACTTCAAGTCTACCATTCTAGCTGGCCCAGTCAGAAAAAAAGGGATTCCCAGCTCTACTACTTAACTACTTGTGTGACTTTAGGCAAATCACTTCTTCTCCCTGGTCCTTGGTTTCCTTACCTGCATAATGAAGAGTCTGCATTCTATAACCTCTAAGATACTTAACAGTCCCAGTCTAGGATCTTATTGGCCTCCCAGGGCATAGCCAGGACCGGGGTGGTGGTGGGGCATTTATACTCACCCTATTAAACTGCTCAAAAGACTCCTCTCCAGGCACAGGGGGGTTCACGACAATGTCCATGGCCGCCTGTCCAGACACGGGGGGGCAGAGCCGGACAGAGAGCATTTTGACGAGCTGTCCCTTAATCTCTGGGTGTAAATTAATCACTTCCATGTAGCCTCCTCGGTAGCCACACCTAGCCAGAGAAGCAGAAGAGGGAAAAACTTAGGGAGAGCCTTGATTGACTGAAATCCAGTGAACCAAAACACTCACTCGCATCTTTTATTACTCCAACAAATCGGTCAGTAAACATTTAGAAGGCATGCCAGACACTGGGCATAATTTCATGGAGTTTATATTTGAGTTGGGGACAGGGCAGTAGCAGGTGGGGGGATAAGGAAAGGTTTCACATAGAAGGAGGAGCCTGAATTGATCCTTAAAGGAAGGGATTCCTCAGGACAGAGGCAAGGGGCTTGGGGGGGAGGGGGGCTCGGGAAGCGCATTCTAAGCATGGGCACAGCCAGGGCAAAGGCATGAAGGCCAGAGATGGGAGTCATGTGTGGTCAGAGTTGAGAGGAGGTCAGTGCAGAAGACTGCAGAATGTGGGAGGGGAAATAATACATAATGAGGCTGGGAAAATCAGCTGGAGCCAGACAGTGAAGGGCTTTAAAAGTTAAAGAGGATCTCAGAGTTGACTGCAGAGGCAATAGGAAGCTTCCAGCTTCCTGAGTAGGAGTGTGAGAGCTAAAGTTAAATCCCTTCAGCAGCTGTGTAGAGGAAGGACTGAAGGACAGGAGGGACTCAAAGCAGGGTTCCTGCAAAAATAGAGGCCAGGAGTGATGAGGGCCAAGCCCAAGCTAAAGAGATGACTGCTGAGTAAGGAGAAGGCTCCAGGTGTGAGAGATGCTGTCCAGTTTTAGGCTCTATCCTTCAGAAGATATCCCAAGTCAGGCAGCATCTGGCCCAGTCTCCTCATTTCCCTCAATCTTTAGCCCCAGGCCTGAAAGATGACAGCTCATGTGCAAAGAGGAGACCCTGAGACCCAGAATGAAGCAGGACAGACCCTACTATGGGGCATCAACTAACCTTTCTGGAGCAGGAGATGACATTGCCATCCATGAAAGATTTTTTTTAAGTAAAAAGGGTTGAAACTGCCCAGAACTGAATCCAAACTTCACAGAACAAATCCCCTTAATAAAATCCCCTTGTACTAGCACCTACCTCACAGTGATGTGAAAATCAAATAAGACAGCTTATATTAAGTGCTTTGTAGACCTCAAGTGCTATATAAATGCTAATATTATTTGAAAATTAATGCACACACATACACCAAGTAAGGGCGGCAGCAGCTGGGGGGATCAGGAAAAATCTCATGGGGAAGATGGTATCTGAGCTGCCTCATAAAAGAAGGGAAGGATGCTGTGAGGCAGGAAGGGAGTGCATTCTGGGCATGAGGGATGGCCAGTGAGGAACAGAGAAGAGGCCAGTTTGGATAATCTTAGAGAACTCAAGTTCTACCAGTAGAGAGGAGGCACGTGAGTAAGTATGTACAGAATAAATGCAAGGAGTCATTTAAGTCATTTAGGCTTAAAACTGCACCTGGAATAAAGAGAATAAATAGAAAGTAGTTCAGTAGAAAGTTGTGTTCTAGCTGCAAGGCTGTCTTAGCAAGGGCTAAGACATCGTTTATCATCCTAATAAACCTCAGATAATTAGGACGCTCAAGGAATGGGCTGATGAGGAAACCAAGACTGAGAAAGGTTAAGTGACTTGCCCACAGTCACAAAGTTTATAAGTGTCTGAGGTAGGATTTGAACTCAAGTCTGTCTGACTTCAAATCCAGTACTCTACCCACAGGGCCACTGAGCTGTTTTTCAATTTCTAAAGCATACATTTACATAATTCCTCATTGTCTCTACCTTAGAATGTCAGCATCTTAGGAGCAGAAACTAATTCTTTGGACTAGCATTCTTAGCGCTAGTATAAAGCCTGGCACAGGGCAGGCTCTTAAACATTTGTTAATTAATTCATGCAGTCCACTTCACTAGGAATGGCCCTCATATGTATGGCCACATGGCCTCTGTCAAATCTGCTACCTTATGAGGCATCCTTCCCCATCTCTGGGAAACTCTGATGGGAAGTTTTCCTTTCAATGGAGTCCAAGCCTGATCTTCAGCATTCTACCATCGCTCCCTGTTCTGCCCTCCAGAGTCAAGCAGAACGTTTCTAAGCCTTCTGCCAGCTTGTCCAACCCATCCTCTACTTGGCTATCCTCCTCTCAGTCATCATGCCTTGCCTTGATTTTTGCAGTCACCACTGGCCAAAAGGATTCATGGCTGCCATGGGTCTGGGTCTTCCTTTCCATGGCCTGGTTTCTTTGAAGTGCAGCTTAATTGTACTGGGGCTCCAGACATGCAGGTTTCTGTGTAGGACTGCTCCAATATATAATCCCATGCAGCCCAATCTACTTTTAGGAGTAAACACAGAATGGCTAGTCTGGGCCCTTGATGTGGCTGCCCTGCAGTTTCTACAGCTAATGACACTAAAGGACCACCTGCAGCTTCCATCCTGTTTTGGGACAGTGGAGCCCTTCAGCAGGGATACATAAGGATTCTTGGCTCCACAGCTCACTGTTCTTAGGGGCATCATCATCTCTGTTGCTGGGTCCTGCCTGACCCTGGCCCCCCAAATTTCCAGTCACTGAGTCCCCCACTCCTCCATGTCTTGAGTCCATGCTCTATAAACCAATCCTCCCAGAACCTAGGTCCTAGCTCCATTTCCCAGTCCCAGAACTTATGTCAACTAAACCTGCTTGGGCCTTTGTCTACTGTGCCTTGTACAGAGCAAGTACTTAATAGCTCTTTAGTTGAATTTGTCTATTGCCTGTGACAAGATGGTATAACTAAACTTCTCTGAGGCCTGGTATGCACCAGCCAAGAGATCCCTCATATCACCCAAGACAAGGCAGTTTCTTACTTACATGTTCCACTCACATGGGTAGGACTAGTCTCCAGAACCTAGTAAAGCTACCCCTCAGATCTAATGGTATAGAACTTCATCCTCATACACATGTATTTTTTTTCTTTTATATCCATAACTTTAAGAGGTAATACATGGCCCTCCAAAGCCTACCACAGGCCCTAAGCTCTTAATGGCTTTGTCATATCTAGGTGCCCACAGGCCTTCCATGATGCACTCTGGCCATCTTCCTGCCATGCTGTCATACACATTCCTCTCTCCTCTTGCTTTCTACTTCTTACTCTGGGAACGGTAATCAAATCAATACTATCATTCCTAGAAAGTATGTCAAGCAGTTTTCCATAAGACCACTCACTCTCCTTGTGATTTCCCAGTATAAAATATCTCACCTTGCTCCTACTCCCTTATTGGGACTGTCTTCCTTCATTAGAACATAAGCACCTTGAGGGTATGTATTGTCTCGCTTTTTATACTTGTATCTCAAGAGCTTAGAAGAGAACCAGGCATATAGTAAGCATTTAATAAATGCTTTTTCATTCATTCAGTAGTGAAGAGAAAGAAACTTCACTAAAATCCCGCTTTGATGGCTCACAAAATTGTGGAGATTTTGGATTTTCAATGGCTACGTTAGCAAAGAGTAAGCTCTTGTATCTACTTTTTGTTGTTACTGTTCAGTCATTTCAACTGATTTTAATTCTTGGTGACCCCATTTGGCATTTTCTTGCCAGAGATATTAGAGTGGTTTGTATTTCCTTCTCCAGCTCATTTTACAAATAAATAAACTGAGGCACAGGGTTAAGTGACTTAGCTAGTAAAGGTCACATAGCTAGTATGGGTCTGAGGCCAGATTTGAACTCAGGAAGATAAGTCTTCTTGACTCCAGGTCTGGCAATCTATCCACTGCACCACCTAGCTGCCCTGGTATCTACTGCCAAACTGAAAACACTTTGAATACCAGACTAGTGATGAAGTGAGGACAAGCCTATGTAAGTTTGGGGAGGCTCACTATCAGGTCACAAAAGCTCTGGAAGACTATATATTAAGCTATGAGGTACTACAATGTGCATTAAGGGAGGGAAGGCTCAGACTGATAGAACCACAGATCTGTAAAGTAAATACAACTTTCTGAATTATCAAGAGCACAAGACTAGTTGATTTGTTTTATGCTCAAGTGGGTCAACCCCAGGACAGTGCAGGTGAAGAAAAGTTTCTCCACATCTCTGAATAAACAGCAAAACCGCCGATGCTGACATACTCGCCCATGTAGCCTTTGGAGGTAGAGTGGAAGGAGGCAAGTTCCACGTTGCTAGAGTACTCAGGCCCCATCTCATAGAGAACTTTCTTGAAGGAATGAAATTGGCAGTCCTTGGGATACACATTATCCTGGTACACCTGAGTAATCAACCAAGGGGAAGCAAAGTAAGTCTGTGCATGAGCTCACATAGACTGAAATAACCAGAAGTAGAACAACGTATATACAATAACTAACAACAACACTCTAAAGACAAACTCTGGTCAACTGGATCCAATTCCAGACAACTCATGATGACGCATGCTGCCCACCTCCTGAGGGAGCCAATGAACTTGAGGAGTGTCTTTTGGACCTCGCCAGTGTGCGGACTGGTTTTGCCTAGTTATGCACATTTGTTATAAGGGTTTTGCTTCTCTTTTTTTTTTTTGTCAAAGGGAGATGGAAGGAGGCGGGGGCAGGGTGAGGGAAAAGTCAGACTTTGTCAATTGAAAAAATAAAATAAAATGTCTGAAGATGGAAACACCACAGGATCATAGCTCTGGCACTGAAAGGGACTTCAGGGACCATTCAATCTAACTCCCTCATTTTTAAGAGAACTGAGTCCTGGGAAAGTGAAGGGCTTGC
Organism: Gymnobelideus leadbeateri; assembly: GCA_011680675.1. Lineage (NCBI taxonomy): Eukaryota > Metazoa > Chordata > Mammalia > Diprotodontia > Petauridae > Gymnobelideus > Gymnobelideus leadbeateri. The sequence continues at coordinate 58,917 of WOXC01010087.1, read as the reverse complement.
CCCAGGTGGCACCACTGAGCTCTGCTTCAGCAGGCTGGGGCAGCATTCCTGAGGTGGGAGCTGCCAAGTGGGAGACCATCATAACAGATTGATGACACCCACTCAACATTCACACCCAGTCCTGAAGGGGCCACAATCCAAGTGTCATAAAGACAACACAGAGAGCCAGAGCCTGAGCAGAGTAACCAAATCTAACAGAAGTACTTCTAAGGGTTAAACTGAGTCGGACCCAGAAAAACTTGAGGGGAAGGGAAGAAGACTTGAAATGTCTATTTCTCTGGGTGCACAAGGAGTTTTGGGAACACAGTGACAAAACCACAGCAGTGCAGGCTTCTTCACCACTTTATCTAACCCAGCAATTCATTAAGTTTCTAAGAGGTAATGTCGTGTCCTTAAAAGACACTTGAACTTGGTGGTCAGAAGACTTGGCTGTGACACTTACAAGCTGTGTGAGCAGACAAGCCACTTACCTTTAATTTGAGCCAGAAAACCTCATAGGGTTATAGCTATAACCAGACACAGCCCCACACAAGGTGGTTGTAAGGAAAGGACTTTTATTGAGAGCCATAAAAGTGCTAGCAGAGATGTACATTCTGAGCCTCAGTTTCCTTATCTATGAAACGGGGTAAGAATCTTCACCTTCCCTATTTCAAAAGGGTATCATAATAGTAACACATAATGGACATAAGATACTCTGAAAGCTGGAAAGTACTGTACACATACAATTATTTATGTGGCTCCACACCCAGGACCAGTGTGAGAAACTGCTGAATAGACTGGGGAGGAAAGTGTCCAGGCTTCTCTTACCTCATCAGCCAAGAGGAAGAGTTTCTCTTCCCAAGCAAAGTGAATCACTTCTTCAATGCATTTTCTGCTCTGGACCTGACCTGGAAGGACCCCACCCAGTAAAAGAAAACAAAACCAAAAGTCAATTTAAATTTGTTTAAATTGGCGCCAGGCCCCACTTTCCGCCCAGAACCTCCATATACATTTCCAGTTACAACAATGTCCAGGATCAACCCTTTTCTCTCTTGTCACTATCATGCCAGAGTCAGTGTGGGCTACCTTAGATGATATGCCTCAGGGCCTTCCAAAAGCACCCTTTCTTAACCTGCTGGAGCACAGGGATGTCAGGGATGAGTCAATTACTAGTCAGACTGTCATATACTTTTGTGGAAGAGGGAGAAATGCTGCAAACAGCAGGAGGGGCAAACATTGAGGTAAATGAATGAATGAACTCAGCTATTGTCATGTCAAGCCCAACCAAGTCATATGGATTCCCTTATTCCCAGGCAACCACAAACCAGCCCATAATCAGAACAAATCATTACAGTCCCCTGATCACTATGAGTTTGGGCATCAATCCAGGAGTCTCTTCTGAAGGTTTTAAGTCCTTATTCATACTCCAATTGAAGGTGCTTAAAAGTCACACAGGTGTTTTGTTTGCTTTTCATGATTAGACTTGGCACCTTAGACCTAAGCTATTTATCAGACATAACTTAAAAAAATTTTTTTTTTAGATTTTGCTTTTTGGAGTGGGGAAGGTAGGGCAGTTGGGGTTAAGTGACTGGCCCAAGGTCACATGGCTAGTTTTTGTGTTAAGAGTCTGAGGCCAGATTTGAACTCAGGTCCTCCTGACTCCAGGGCCTATGCTCTATTCACTGTGTAGGCATAACTTTTTAAAGTTTGAAAAGCCCAGGCTTTCCACAACCCACCAATATTTATTTTGTGGCAATTCAAGCTGCTCAGACTGCAATGAAGAATCAAAGTCCCCACTGGACCACAACAGATAGAGGGGCACAGTTTCTGAGACTTGCTTAAGGGCATACGAAGGTCTTGTTTGGAGCCACTGTTTAAAGGGGGCGGGGGGTGGAACGCTACAGAAACATATTGCCAACATATCCTTCCTCCTGAGAGGTGATCTTAATTTTAAATGTAAACCAAGTGAACAATCCCTTTCTACATTTAACCTGTTTATTTCAGTATTCTCAACTGTAAAATTGGGATAATTATATATATATATATTTTGTGTATATATATTTATATATAATAATTTATATATTATATATTTATATATAATAATTTATATATGTATAATAATTTAGAGAGAGAGACACCAAAAACTTGTCAAGTGTTTAATATAGTACTTGGCACATGTAAATATCAGGTATTATTGCTGCTCCCAGAAAGTCTTTACAAACTAAAATGACCTTTTTTTACCCCTTTCAGGCAGCTGTGGATAAGAAAAGTATTTTTCCAAGTAAACTGGTTAAAACCAAATGCACCATAGCCTTTTCATTGGAGCAAAGAATTGAAAACCAAATGTGGACCAAGAATTGGACACCATCAATAGAAAAATGACTGAATAATTTATGATGTGAGAGGTGGAGGATCTATTGTACCATAAGAAATGACCAATGGAGCAGCTAGGTGGTACAGTGAATAAGATTGAGAAAAGATTCCAGAATGAACTCATGTATATTTCAGCTGCTGCACATTTTATCCCCAAAGGGAAAGGGAACAGTGATCATTTCACAGATTTTTCAGACTGAGTAAAAAGAACGTGGAGCTAGCAGCTAGGATAGATTCAGGCGGTGTAGTGTATAGCACTGTAGTTGAAAACAAAAGATATATACCATTTATGCTGTTTTTCAACCCATGAAAAATCTGATTTTTTTTTTTCCAAATAGCAAGTCCTCCTTCACCCACTAAGTTAAACACTCTTGTGATATTGAGGAGGAAAATAAGTTACACAAACCCCACCAACAGAGCAAACAAGCAGACTGGTTATGCAACATTCTGCACCTGTAGTCCCCCACCTCTTTGGAAAGCATTTCCAAAGGCATTTCTTATTCAGATCTCAAACCACACACTAGGTTCTAGGTCAAGGAGAGGACACATACCTCCACTGTGAATATTGGCTCATAAAAACACAAGTAAGAATTTGAAAATGGTAGAAAGAGCAGGTACATTTTCTAAGCAGGCAATTAGATTGTGCCTTAGTAGATAAACTTCTGCTTAAAGTGCTTCCAATTAGTTATTGGAATCATTGCCTCTGTTTGTAGAGGCAGGCAAGAGACTAGTTTCAAAACCACAACCTTGCCCTGAAAAACATCCCTATTGATTTGCCTATAGTGACTTAATGCACATACAGAAGCCCCATCAAAAGAAGGTATCTTCCCGCTAGTTCCAACATGTACTAACAGTCTATCTGACCCTGGAGAAGTCATTTGGCCTTGGTGAATTTTAAGTCCCAATTAACTTCCTGCCTTCTACAGGAAGTCTTCCCCAACCCCTCTTAATTCCCGTGCCTTCCTTCTGTTAATTATATCCTAGTTATCCTGTATATAGCTTCACACACACACACACACACACACACACACCTATTTGTATATTGTGTGTCCCCCTCCCATTAGACTGCAAGTTCCTTGAAAGCAGAGACTTGTCTTTTGCTTCTTTTTGTATCCTGAAAGCTTAGCACAGTGCCTGACACATAGCAGGTGCCTAATAAATATTTTTAAAAATTGTTTAGTGTCTCCATCTGCAAAATGAATCCCATGTCTATACTACATATCACAGAGGCTTAAGGAAAAGTACTTTCAGTAAACTATAAAGAGCTCTAGAAATGTGCATTGTAAGTCAGGATGATTTTTTAAAATCACTTAATCTCTCTATACCAGGTTCCTCATCAGTAAAATTGGAATAATATTTCTACTGCCTACCTCACAAGGCCAAGATTTGGAGTCACAAGTACATGGGTACAAAACCCAATTCTCCTACTTACTCAGTTGTATGGTCCTGGAAAAGACATCGAGACTTTCTAAATCTTAGTTTGCTCAAGTGTAAAATGGGAAGTGAGAGGCAGCAAGGTATAGTATCTAGTATTTAGCTGTTATTGATCTTATACACAGCAGGTGCTAAAAAAAAAGGTAAGAATTGCATTTTAAAAATTACCTTATTAAGTATAAAATGACATATAATATGAGCTTTTGGGGACAGACTTAAGATTTCATTTGTGGGAGAGAACTCCCTCCACTGAAGAAGATTAGCAACTCTTCTGAACTCAGAGCCTTGGAGAGTTGCCTGGGCCCCTAAGAGGTTATGGGACTTGCACAGAGCTAGTGTGCTTCAGACAGGACCTGAAGCCAGGTGTTCCTGACTCTGAGGATAGCTCTCTGCATGGTTCACAAGTTCATACTGCCCTGCTAGGCTGTGAGTTATTTTAATTATTATTCTACCCACACCAAACTCCCTTGTGGTGAAATAAAAGGAACTTCCTGTGGCATCAGGAATCTAGGCCTACTGGTTTTTAAAAATTATTTTAGGGGCGGCTAGGTGGCGCAGTGAATAGAGCGCCGGCCCTGGAGTCAGAAGGACCTGAGTTCGGAGCCGGCCTCCGACACTTAATTCACACAAACAAAAACCTAGCCGTGTAACCTTGGGCAAGTTACTTAACCCCAATTGCCCTAAAGGGGTGGCTAGGTGGCGCAGTGAGTAAGAGCGCCGGCCTCGGAGTTGGGATGACCCGAGATCAGATCCGGCCTCAGAAAATGAGCACCCACGCATAAATAATGACTAGCCGTGTAACCTTGAGCAAGTTACTTAACCCCAATTGCTTTAAAAAAAAAAAAATTATTTTATTTTTAGTTTTCAACATTCACTTCCATAAGATTCTAAGTTCTAAATTTTCTCCCTTCCCTAAGATGGTGTGCAATCTGACAGAGGTTCTACATATACATTTGTATTAAACGTATTTTCACATTAGTCATGTTGTAAAGAACAATTAGAACCAATGGGAGGAAGAAACAAAACAACAAAAAAGAAAGAGACAGCAAATCGCATGCTTCAATCTGCATTGACTCCATAGCTCTTTTTCTGGATGTGGATAGCATTTTCCATCATGAGTCTTTTGGAGCTGTCTTAGATCAAGGCCCACTGTTTTGCTGTTGTACTCTTGAGAAACTTAGTAGCAGTGCAAAGGACTCCTAGTGAATTAAATCCTACCAAGAAGAAATCCTTTCTTCTGGGAAACTCTGCTACCTCCACACGGGACAATGGAAAAGCCTTCATAACTTGCTGTCCGTGGCTGCTGGTCCTTGGTGACTCTACCTCATACCCCATCATTATCTGTTTTGTACACCTCCATTAATCCCGAGACCCTCATGTGATTACCTCCTTCCCTCAAAGACCATAAAAATGTTTAACCTCACATAGCACTTAGACTGAGTTGAATACTTGCTCCGTTACAGCCATAAGAAGTAAAGCTATGCTTTGATTAACCTGAAAATCAGTTGTCTGAGTTATTTCTTCAACACCATTTTTACCTGTAGGGTTTCCAGGGTTGATGATGCAGAGGACTTTGGGGTTACAGTACTCCTTGGCTTCAGTCACTGCCCGTCGGAGCTCATTTACATCCAGAGCCCAGCAGTTTTCTTCATCCAGGTAATAGTTCACCTGGATGGCATCCAACTCCGAAATGACAGCCGAATACAGGGGATACTGGGGTATGGGGATCAACACTCCAGTCCGGGACTTTCCTCCACCAGACACCAGAATCTTTAGAATTGTCTACAAGGGGGAAAGTAAGGGGGAAGTTGAATTAGAGTCTTTTTTCATCACCCACTTATTCCTGGTTACCTTTCACAAACTTAGGCCAACCAAACTATAGTGTTCTGGCTGTGAAAGAAACCTCCAACACCCCAGTACAAGGCCTAGGACTGTACACAGCTCACAAACTATTAGAGGTAAAAGGGTCTTTGAAAATCATCTAATTCAACCCCATCCAGGAAACCCTTAGGGCTTGGGCTGACCTTTTCCCTTTCAGAACCCATGAAAAGACAAATGAAAAAAGCCTTGGCTTCAGAGCAAAAGTGGCATATTTAGTCCCTGTAGAAGAAAAAACTTCCTATTAATAGTAATGGCATTTATAAAGTGCTTTAAGGCTTACAAAATACATCACCTACATTATTCCATTTGATTCTGGAACAGAACTTGAAGCTGCCCGCCTGATTCCAGCATTCTGCACCCCCTTACCTGCCTCTACCAGGAATTAACTGTCTTGGGATGTGGAGGGCTCCCCCTCAGTGGAATAGTGGGTTGCTAGCTCTGCTAGCTATGGTGCAGAAGGAGATCCTTTATGAGTCACAGATGGGCCCAGATAGCCTTTTAGGTCCCTCCCAACTCTGTGGCTCTCTAAGACTTGAATTCAAGTCCCACCTTTGCTGTTTGCCACCTGTAGGATTTTGAATAAATTACTTCAACTCTCTGGCCCCATCTATAAAATGAGAAGGGAGGGGACACAACTGAATAATCTCTAAGCTCCTTCCCACATAAAACCTTACACTCTTAAAGACAACCCCTGCCCTACACACACACAGACACACAGACACACAGACACACACAGACACACACACACACACACTCCACAGCAATACCATCCCAATACACCAGAGGGAGCTACAACCCCTGTTTTCCATGGCAGAGAGCAACGTGGGCAATGTGGGTGTAAGACACATGCTGAAACCATGTGGGAGAAAAATCCCTAATTCAGGGTCTTCCAGGGGGTAGATAATTCATTCAGTTTAATGAGCCAAAACCACATTCCTAGTGGAACAACCTCCCACTTCGCATACAGGCCTGTGTTCTCTTTTGTTCCTTCCCACATTGGCTGTGTAGAGTTGGAACTTTTAAAAAATTAACTATGAACACAGTTAATCAAAGGGCCATGTGTGCCACCCAGTTACTGGAGACAGCTGTCTTCCCCATCACTGCCTACTCAAAACTTCTTCCAGGATGACATGGATATTCCTGACAGCACAGAGTTAAACAATAAAATAAGCCCAAATCAGGCGCTGTGGGCTCTTGTTCTGGCTTGGGAACACACTTGCTGTGTCATCACTGGAAAGTATCTCTGGGCTTCGCTCTCTGTAACATTTTTTTCATTCTCTAACATCAGAGAATTTGAGGAAATCTGTATTCCAGGCCCAGGTTCTGCCATAAGCCTGCTCTGAGACCCATGGCAAGTGATGTTACTTCTCTGGTCATCAGATTAATCATCTGACAAATGGGGAAAATAATATTGCCAGCCTCCCTCTCAAGAGAATAAAGATCAAAGCCTAGCTATGTCAATGAAAACAAAACCTCTCCAATCCAAAGGGCCAGCATTCCTCCTCTTTTTCTGACAAACAAGACAAGAGACCAAGGAAAACCTCAGGAAAAGGGGAAGGAACAGCTTCTACCACTAGACTCCAAGGGTACGGACAGCGCCCCTGAGGCAAGTCCCTTCACATCCTGGATTCTAGACGTCAGCTAATGAGTATCCCACCCACTCTCCACAGTACAGTGGAAAGGAAGGAAGGAAACAAGTCCTTACTAAGAGACTACTAAGAGTCAGAACCATCAAACGTTATCTGATATGATTCTCACAGCGACCCTGGGAGGTGAGTGCTCTTATTGGCCCCATTTTACAGATGAAGAAAAGGAGTCAGACAGAGGTTAAGTGACTCACCCAGGATCACACAGCTAGTAAATATCTGAGGTTAAACTGAACTCAGGTCTTCCTGACTTCTAGGACGGTTCTATGGTCTGTGCCACCAACTGCCTAGGAGCAGCTAGGTATACAGAATGAAACAGAACAGAGGTTTGAACCTCCATCTAAAATGCTAGGAGGTTCTAACCTTAGTTGGAGGCTATGAGCTTCAAGAGAATTTTGTTAACAATTGTTTTTATAATTTTTTATAAATATCCCAAAGTAGGTTAGGGCGGCTAGGTGGCACAATGGAGAGAGAGATGGTCCCAAAGTCAGAAAGACTCCTTTTCCTGAGTTCAAATCTGGCCTCAGACATGTCCTAGCTGTGTGAGCCTGGATGAGGCACTTAAACCTGTTTGCCTCAGTTTCCTCATCTGTAAAATGAGTTGGAGAAAGAAATGGCAAACCACCCCAGTAGCTTTGCCCCCCCCCAAAAAAAACCAACCCAAATGGGGTAACAAAGAGCAAGAGTTGGTCATGACTGAAAACAACTGGACAATAAAAAATAGATAAAACTTGGATGGGGGGAGGGGTGGTTCAAACATCCTCAGGTTCAAATGAACCTGGGAATCATTGGCAGTCTGGTGAAGCAGGATGGGAGCTGGTGAAGTTCGGTGCCTTAGACATTGTTTTTCTTTTGTGAGGGTGGTAACTAAGGAGTGGGTTCTACTCTGCCCACTGCCCAGCCCTCTTCACAGAAAGCTGTGTCTCTCTGCAATTCCAAAGGTAGAGACTAGACTAGAGGAGAGAGTTATTTCTTCTTTGTTTTCACTTTCCCCCTATCTAGGCTACCTAGTCCAACACCAGCACCAAAGGGGTACATGGGGACCAAGAACCTGGTGCTGGAGGTCTTCGGAGGCCAAGTGCCACCCCTTTATTTGACAGATGAGAAGACTTGCCAGGGTCACACAGTCACAAAGTGTCTAGGGCAGCTGCCCTGAAAGCAGGGTGCTCTGTCTTTCCATCCTCAGCACCTAGCCCAGTGCCTGGACCACAGGAGGCAGGTACTTAATAATGGTTTGCTCATTTATTACTTGGCCTAGAGGATCTCTTCAAGCTATTCCATCTTTAACATTCTGTGGCCTATGGTTCTATTCTCTCCTCCGGGAGACTGGTTCTAGAATGGACTTTAAAGTTGTATGAAGTTAGCAATTTATAAAGTAGGAAAAACATCAGACAAGTAAAGTCGTATCAATGTGTTTTTACTTATTGTCTAAGTAACAATCACTTACATTTATAGAGTGCTCTGAGGTTTTCAAAATGAAAATTAGTCTGTCCCACACCTAGTACCAGTTTCCTCATTCATTTATAAAAGGAGAGCCTTGGACTAGAAAGTCCCCGAGACCCATGAGATCATCTGAGCCTTACAACTCTGTGAGGTAGGTGCTATTATGACTTCCATTTTACAGATATGGACATTAAAGTCCAGAGAAGCAAATTAAAGGACTCAGCCAGGTTACACACCTAGTTAAGTGTCTGAGTGAGGATCTGAACCAAGGTTTTTCTGACTCTAAGGCCAGCCTTCTTTTTCACTGTACTTTGCTGTCTTTGAAAGAGTTAACAAGTCCTCAAACTCTCCAATCTCATTTTCGAGGCCGCTGGGACAGGTGTGGCTGGGTAGATAGTTTCTTTTCCCTCCTATCAGGCTTCCTTGCTCCCTCTCCCTCCTCCCAGGACACAGCTACAAAGAAGGCCAGCACCTACAGAAATGCCGTCGCTAGCTCCAGTCGTCAGGTAAATGTTGTCTGGGTCTGCAGGCACACCGCCATCTCTCCTTTCAATATATGCTGCCACATCTTCTCGGATGCAGTTGACACCCTGGCTGGCACTGTAAGCCCCTGGAAGACAGCAACCAAATGCTATGACACAGGCACACCTACCACCCTGAAAGCACTGCATGTGTGGTCACTTACAAACTAGACCCCAGTGGCTGAATGGAAAAAGCAACGGTCCAGCAGATAAGGCCAAATGTTCTAGTCTTAACCTTCCTCCCAGCCTCCCACCCACCCAACTGGCCAACTGACCCCAGGTAAATCTCTAGGCCTTAATATTTTCATGTACAAATCTGGGGATAATATTTATTATTTACCATATTTACCTTTCTGGGATAAAAAGACAATACAAACTGTCCTGTATTGTATTCTAATCAATTGAACAAGCATTTGTTAAGGATCGAGACAGAAAGACAGAAATTAAATAGTTCTTATCCTCAAGGAATTTATATGGTGTGGGGCGGGGGGGGGGGGCAGTATGGGATCTTTAGTTGTTCCCAATGAATTGGGTTTTTATTTGTCCTAACCCCTGAGAGTTGGATTGGCATGGGGTACAAAATCTGTAAATTCAGATGTAAGGAACTGAACCTGCTGGTAAGCAGCCTGCACAGAGTTTCAAGTATGTGGTCTGACACTGGACATACAACTGTCTAAGCAGGTCACTTAACCTTGAAGGAACAAGCCTCTCTCTAAGACCATAAACTGTAGCACACTTGCAGATCTGGGCTGAGAGAGGGAGCTCCTCCCCCTGGGAAATGCCCCATAACAAAGAAATCACAGACTCAGGCCAAAATAATTTTTTGACAGTATTGTCACATGATGGGTATTAGTCTCATCACCTCGACTAATCCTCGAGGTCCCCAAAGCAGATTTTATGTCTTCTCCTATTTCTGTAACCCTGAATGTCTAGAACAGTGCCTGGAGGGTAGTAAGTGGTCAGTGAAACACTGACTGGTTGGGTCTGCTCAGTTTATTAGCTACAGGAGAACAAGAAAGGTTGTTTCATCCTGTTGTCCTAAAGGGCTGACATGCCCTTAGACAGCCAGTCAGGTTAGGAGTTTCTATGGTATTAAAAGATAGTACTCATGCGGTCCAATGTGTTCCTCTATCACACAATAAGTAATATATTATATTACTTTATCAGCATGATATAGAAAAGGCAGAACAGCATGGTAAGGAGAGAGCTGGTTTTGGAGCCAGGAAAACCTTGACCCAAGTCCCTCCTTTGACACATACAAGCAATAGAAATGTGGAAAGTGAAGTGACACCCATCCCCACACCCCACGGTGAGTCAATCTAAGGAACTCTGTGAGGCTGTATGCCAGCTAGGAGCCCCTCCCTAGACCAAAGAAATCACAGGTCCAGTGCCTATGTCTCATCCTATTATCACATATTTCTAGGGGGCTTAGGCTTAAGAAATGCTTTCTTCACAACTCTCTGAAATAGGTGGCAGATGTACTGTTGTTCCCATCTATAAAAAGAGGAAGAACAAAAAGGCCTGGAGAGAATGAAGTGACTTGATCATCTATGAGGCCCCTTCCAGTTCTATAATCAATGTTGCTCTAACTTGCTCCTGATCACAAAGGTAGTAAGTAATCACAGCCAGGACTGGAACCCAGACCTTCAGATTATAAGGCCAATGCTTTCTTGGAGTGGCACCCTAAAAAATGAAGAGGCCTGGATTCAAATCCTGCCTCTGGTACTTACTAGCTATGTAGGCACGAGAAAGTCATTTAATATTTCTGAGCATTAATTTCCTCATTTTAAAAATTGGTACCTTGTACACATACCCTATGATCTAGCAATACCACTGTTAGGTCTATCCTCCAAAGACATCAAAAAAAAAAGGAGGGAAAGGACCTATTTGTACAAAAATATTTATAGCAGCTTTTTTGTGACAGTTAAGAATTGGAAATCAAAGGGATGCCCGCCAATCAGGGAATGGCTGAACAAGCTGTGGTATATGATTGTAATGGAATATTACTATGCTGTGAAAAATTACAAACAGGATGACTTCAGAAAAACCTGGAAAGACTTACATGAACTGATGCATAGTGAACAGAACCAGGAGAATATTATATACAGTAACAGCAATACTGTTCGATGAAGAATTGTGAATGACTTAGCTATTTTCAACAATACCATGATCTAAGAAAATCCCAAAGGACTCACGATGAAGCGTACTATCCATCTCCAGAGAAAGAACTGATATTGGTTGAATACAGACTGAATCATGCTAGTTTTCACTTTTTTTCTTTCATTCTTATTCTTTTATTCAAGTCTTCTTGTACAAAATTACTAATATGGAAATATTTTACATGATTACATATGTACAACCTATATCCGATTGCTCACCATCTCAGGGAGAGGTGGAGGGAGGGAGGGAAAGAATTTGGAACTCAAAACTTAAAGAAACAAATGCTAAAAATTATTTTAACATATAATTGGGTGGAAAATATGCGTGTGTATATATATGTATGTGATATACATATATATACAGCATATATACGTATACAAACATGCGTTTATATATCCTGTAGATGTCCTGTGGAATACTGACCTATCTCACAAGGCTGCTGTGTGGCTCAAAAACAATGACTATAAAATCACTGTGTGTATTTTAAAGTCTTATGTAAGTGTTAGCTATTATTACATCATGCTGGCTTCTTATATTGGCTTATCTTTCTGTCTTTGACTACAGGTGTTGAGCCAAGGACCAACTGAAGGACAAATACAAGAATGACCTGTTCTTCAAACAAAAAAGGAAAAAGCTATTATTTGAGAGAAAAGAAAAACATGGGCTTCATAAAAAATATCTTTTGTCTCACAGAGAAAAGTCACAATCCTGGCTCAATCAGCATGAGGTGCCTGGTACAGAGACAACTGTCTAACAATAGCTGGAGACATTAATAAATTCCTCATTTGTCTTGATCAAAGAGTCTCCAGGCTGATAGGCCTAAGTTAAATAAGTAACAGGAAAAAATGGGATAGAAGAGCTAAAAAGGACTTTGAGAGATCAGCTGGCCCAAACCCTCTCATTTTATAAGGGAGGAAATTGAGGACCATAAAGAAGTGATTTGCTCATTGCCACACAGTAACTAGAACAGCTATTTTTTATGGAGGAGCCGGGCCAGCCTGCCTTTATTCTCTTTTTGGCCCTGTTCCCAACTTTTTGGTCTTCAAAATCATGCCTCTACTGCTTTCTCATCCTAGAACTTCCCTCAGCATCCGGGGCCTCCTCCCCCCAAACCTCCTACACCACTGTGGCCTACTCACCATGGAATATCCCTCTGCAATACCAGGCCTCCAATCTCCCACTAGTGAATTGCTCCTGGAGCTCCCATTCCATGAAGGGACCAAGGCCAGCCTGCTTTCATTCTCCTTCAATACCTATTCCTGACTTTTTTTCTGGACTTCCGAATCATGCAGTCCATACCTTCCTTCCTTCTTTACCCTTTTTAGCTCCCTTTTGTGTCATGTCTTTCCCCATTAGAATGTAAGCTTATTGAGGGCAGGGGCTGTTTTTCTTTTTGCTTCTATGTGTATCTCCAGTGTTTAGCACAGTGACTGGCATCTAGGAAGCACATAATGAATATTTGCTTCCTTCTTTCCAAGTCCTCTGATCTCAAATCCAGGGTTCTTTCTGATACCTCACACTGCTCCCTTCCCTTATGTTTTACTGATTATTGGAAGCCAATGAGTTGTGCTGCCATAACTCTAGCTCTGTGGTCAGAAGGGTAAATTCTTCTGTGGGTAGAATCTGGTCACAGAGAGACATAGACCCTCCTTCCCACCCCTTGTCCGCTCCAACCTAGTTGGCTGGTATAGACCTCCAAAAGGCCACTTCAGAAGTTGGCGTTCAGCCACTGAGCAGCATCGCTTTCTTCCAACAAGTACGGCTCAGTGAAACCAACATTCAACCTGGTGCAATAATCTCTTACGGGGTCTTCCCACGCTACTCTCTCTACTCTTTGCTGTCCAGTTTTTTCAGTCATGTCCGATTCTTCGTGACTCCATTTGGGATTTTCTTGGCAGAGATACTCGAATGGTTTGCCATTTCCTCCTCCAGCTCATTTTACAGATGAGGAAATTGAGGCAAAGAGGGTTAGGTCACTTGGATCACATAGCTAGGAAGTGTCTGAGGCCAGATTTTAATTCAGAAAGATAAGTCTTCCTAATCCCAAGTCCAGAGCTCTATCCACTGAACCACCCAGATGCCCTCTCTCTCTTCTAATTCATGCTTTATATGTCACAATAATCTTCCAAATGTGTTGTGCCACTCCTCTACTCAACTCCTTTACCTGGCATTCAAGGCCCATGACAAACATAATGATACCCTAACTTTGCCTTCCCAGTCTTACTTACATCATGCTCCAGACAAACTGGAGTCCCTTCCTCTGAAGATTCCTTGTACTTTTCCATTTCTGAGGCTTTGCTTATACTATATTTTCATGCCTGGAATAACCCTGTCTTTCTGGCTCTCACCACACATTTACACTGATCATCTACAAGTATGTATTCCAGTTGCCAGGGTATTTTTCTTCTCTCTAATAGACTGTGAACTCCACAAGGGCAAGTACTGCACCTTAGCTTTGTGTTATTCTACCTCCTCGGCACCTACCATAGTGCCCTTCACACAAGCCTTGGATGTTTGCTGAATTAGGGTGGCAGCATGGCTGAGTGGACAGGTCTGTACCCAGAAGACCCTAGTTCAAATCTAGCGCCTCTGTTATTTACTACCCAGGACACCTTGTGCCGATCAGGGTCCCTCTCTGGGTTCTTCAGATCCTTGTCTGAAAAATGAGGAAGGACACAGGAATGTGTCACTAAATTCTATAAATAAGGACAAACTTCTGTTTCCCTTGCAAGAAAACCTGAAGTGGTAAAAGACATGCTGTGACAGATGGAAGAGTAGGCAGAAAGGGAGTACAGATGTGTTCCTATTTGGGGAAAATATCTCAGCACGGAGTTACCACTCTACAGACCCAGAACACACATCTGCAAGAAAGAAAAAAAAACAAACAAACATCTTGTACAACATTTCAAGGGAACCCCAAGAAGCACCCCTGGAGTTCCACAGGGGCACTCTAGGGAGTTCTGACCCACAGGGTAACTTGGCCTTCACCAAGTTCCTTTGTAGTCAGGGCTGCCTGCAGGATACTGAAGAAAGAAAAGGCACAGCTTTTCCACGACCCAGGGCCTTGAAGTAGTTTTCCCCCTGCCTGTGGTCTGGATCTCAGCATTCAAGGTCAGGACATCGAAGAAGGGGTTAGGGGAAGGGAAAGAATGAGAGAAAACACAAGGACCAGGCTACTTCCTGAAAGACAATGAATGTGAACAAGGAGGCCTAGTCAGCCTGAGGGTCAGAGGGCAAATGGAAGAGCTGGTAATAAAAAGGAATGAGACGAAGGAAAAGGTAGAGAGACTGTAGCTCATAATCAGCAAGAAAGCTCTGTCTTCCTGGCTGCCCTGGTTGATACCATGCTTGTGGAGAAACAAGTGGGTTCTGGGCTCCATCTCCCTGCTGCTTCTACTCTGCTCTGTTTGGTTTTTAATCAAATGCTTTATTAAGTTCTAGTTTACATCACTCATTTCTTCTACTCAACTCTAAAAAAAGGCAGGTGAAGAACACCTGGGCAGAAGGGATAGGGGAGGCTTTGGCTTCACACAAAACTCTGGGTCTTTCACTAAGAGGGGCACCCCTAAGCAGGCAAGGGTACAGGAGCAGAAACAAAGAATTCCCAAGACCTCACAAAAGGCTGGACATTTGGCCTCCAATGAGGAGCTGGCTGGTTATTCACTTTTTTCCCAGTAGGGAAAGGGGAAGGAGAGTATCATTTTCACCCCAACAGCTCAAGGGGGCCAGATTCCTGGCCCTCTATTTGTGGTATATAGAATTCCCAGGCCCTCCTGCAGACTGAGTTTCTCAATAAGGATGCAGAAGAAAGCAGGTCATGAGTGGCCCTGGGGTGGGAGGAACTTCATACTCAGTGAAATGGAAAATTTAAGTGAGGTTCAAGATATTCTCAGTCCTAAAAAGGAAGCCAGAGAAAAGGACAAAAAGAGAGGGGTGTACATGTGCATGTGCATGTGTGCGTGTCTGTGTGTATACGTGTGTGTGTGTGTGTGTGTGTGTGTGTGTGTGTGTGTATGTACTCACTAGAATTAATGCCTAATGTGAAAGAATGATTACCAAAGCCAAGCGATGTCACTATTTCCGTTTACTTTCCCATTCCCAAAGGTTAATAGCTAAATGTCTTCGATCTCCTTAGGGCCACTGACCAATGAAAGCTATTTACAGAACCTGCCCAGGTGGTAAAATCCACACTTTATGAAACAACACTTTTGTCTGTCAACTGCCCTTTGAAAACTAAGGAAGACTTTATTTAAAACAATAATCTCTGAATACAGAAAGTTAACCTAAGCATAACCAAGGATATAGCAATCAGCTTTCCCCCTCTGGGAATATTACCCAGAATTTGTTATGTTAGTCATTAACATGCACAATTTAGCCTAAAGTCTTTTATCCCCTCCAATATGACACACACAAGTAACCCCTCCCCACCCTACCTCCCATCTCAGGCACATCCCATTTAAGGGCTCACCCAGGCTGTTCCCCCCACACGCCTTTAAGATCCTCCTGGCTCGGTTCTTGGCATCCTCTGGGAAGCTAGGGCTGTCCAACAGGTTTGGATATGTGCAAAGAGCCACCACCTAGAAGAGGAGAAAGGTGCATGGGCCTCTTTCCCAGAACCTCAACTTACTCCTTGACACGTGATCTTAAGTCCCAAGAGACAACCAAGAAGGGAGGGAGAACTCTCTGAACAAGCACACCTGGGATCTGTTCCAGAGATGACAGCAGCTCACCTCTCCCTGGGATGGTCTGCTAGAGGCCAGCTGGTGGGGAGGCTGATCAAAATATAATGGCTCACAGTTCTATAACATTTTGAGGCTGACAGAAGATTTTACTCACAATTCTGATAGGCAGGGCAGAGACAGGCTTGGAACAGTTAGGTGATTTGCCTACAGTGACACAGCTAAATAAAGCTCAGAGCCAGGATCTGAACCCACACCTCCTGACCCTATGGTCCATGCTCTCCTCCCATTCCATCTCATACTTTTGGCAGAAGAGG
Organism: Gymnobelideus leadbeateri; assembly: GCA_011680675.1. Classification (NCBI taxonomy): domain Eukaryota; kingdom Metazoa; phylum Chordata; class Mammalia; order Diprotodontia; family Petauridae; genus Gymnobelideus; species Gymnobelideus leadbeateri. The sequence continues at coordinate 42,484 of WOXC01010087.1, read as the reverse complement.
AATGAGAAGGGAAATGCAGACAGTCACTGAGCTCCAGGGCACTGTCTGAATGGCTTAGGACTTGGGCACTAAAAGGGGAGCTGAGAAGCACAGTTTCATTCTGCAGTTCCATCTATGAGTAGGAGCTAGGAAACCATTCATGGAGTTTCCTGTGGAGAAACAGGGAAGGCACAAAGGGTTAAGGAGTTTCTGAACTTCTTCTTGTGTTATGGACCCCTTGGACAACCTGGTAGAAGCCTCCGGAGCCCTTTTCAGAAAAATGCTTTTAAATGCATAAAATACAGAGTCTTATAAAGGAAACCGACAGTATTAAAACAGTTAAATATTTTTTTTAAAAGTTCACAGGCCTCAGGTTAAGAACTGCTGCCTGAGTTAGGGGCTCAAACTGCACTTTTTCATGGAGGGTAAACTCAAAAGCCATCTGATAGGCACTCAAACAAGAAGCATAAGGCACTGGATGGAGGTGGCCCATGGTAATTAACATGGGGGAATCATAGATGTGTCCTGTCTTCATAATCCAAAGCTCCTCTTCCTGCTGCCCTGCTCAGTCTCACTCTCCTCCTAACCACAGCTTTCCAAGTTGGAAGACCCACAGCCAGAAGAAATAGCATTCAGCAAAGAGTTGCTGGATGAAAAAAGCTGAAACAAGACCGATCTGTGTCCTGCAGCTTTCTGGGCTCCCGGGTACAACGGGTAGATGTGTAGAGAAGTCTGTTCTGAGGCAGAACCAATTCAAATCCCCTTGAATTAAGTTCCAGTCCACTTAACGAGGCCTTTGACTTTTTTTCCCCACCCTGTACATCCCCCATCCTCACCCTCCCTGGCCCCCACTTTGTTTCTTCCAAGAAATCTTATTTAATGATTTGCTATGCCCTGGGACTCAGATCAGGGATTTTTCTGATTTCAGCAGCTTGCCCCAGCAAAAAATGAGGCCAGCCCCTGTTTGAAAAGGTCAGCAGAACAGTCTGCTAAGGTACGTGGGGAAGAGGGCACATAGACAAGAATCTCTGTCCCTCAGTGGCTTTCCATCTCTGGACCAGCCCTTACCCACTCCCACAGAGACTACAACATGACTGGGAAACATCTGATTGGGAGTCTTCAGCACCAAGCCCCCGTTTTTTAGTTCAAGAAAACGATTTTCTCTTGTAACACGTATAGTCTCTGTAATGCTGCAGACAAAGGGCTGGACTCGGGAAACGCAGGTTCAAATCAGAGTTCCCACACTTCCCGAGTGACCCTAGGGGAGCTGTTCTAAGTGACCATTTCTTTTCAATGGGGACAACAGTAATATTTGGATGATTCATCTCACAGGGTTGTAGGAAAAAGCACTTTACAAATCCTCAAGTGCTACAGAAGCGTATGTATTATTATTATTGTTGGTGGTGTTTGTTGCTATTAGCTAATACCCAAGTTAGTCGCTCACCTACCAGCCGAGGATGAATAAAAACAGTGGCTGCCCAGTGAGGAGGAAAAGAACAGTGAAGTCACTTGTTCTCAATGCCAATACTCCCTCTGTGGGGGAAGCCAGGCAGGCTGTGGGGAAAAAAGGGCATGTGGGGGCAGGTCAATTTTCTATACTTGTTTACAAGGCTGTCTTGGTCTCATGAACTGTCCATAAATAAAAAGGACAATGCCGTTATTTTAAATAAAAACAGGTCTTGGGCCACGTTTCTGGTGGTATTTTATAGAGGAAAATGAAAAAGCTTCCCAGTGAGAACCGAGGGCTCCCTGGGGACTCCTCTGGCTCCTGCTTAGGCCAGGTGTATTTAGAGACAGATAACCCCTCCCAGCAGCAGGACCCAACAGGGCCTCACAGAGTGCTGGACAGAGCTCCTTTAGAGAGATGTTTAAACAAAGCAATCCTCGTCCCTGTTTACTGCCTCCAGACTGTTTCTTCCTCTTGCACTTTTAGCCCACGTGGTGTTCTGATTATCTGCATGCCTGCTTGCAGAACTACAAAGAGACTAGCCTTAACTCCCACCTCCTCAGAGACTTCCGGAGCTCTGTCTCCATCTGTGCATTGCTGTCCCCCCTAGGATTATAGAACTGCCTCCACATGGCCCCCAGATCAGCTTTCCTTCCATGACTCTCACCTTCCTGTCCCCTCTTCTCAGTGACCTTGGTAGTGCTGAGCCTTGACTCTCAGGTACTACACAGGAATCCCTGGAAATGTCAGGTTCCCATCCCTGTATCTCTAAATCTGAGAGGGAGAAGGAACTTCAGGGGTTTCCTAGTCCTACCTCTATTCAGAGAAGAATTCTCTTTACAAGACCCCTGAGAAGTGGGCATACAGGCCTCTGGTGAGGGACAACTCATTACCTGTTGAGGCAGCATATTCCACTCTTGGACAGTTCTAATTGTTGTGAAGTTTTCCTTACGATGAGCTAAAATATGCCTCTTTGCAACTTCCAGGTTTCTAGACCTACCCTTTGGAACCAAAGCAGACAAAAAATCTAAACCAAGGGAGAAAAACCTGAGGCCACATGTGGTCCTCTAGATCCTTGGGTATGACCTTTTGACTGAGTCCAAGTTTTACAGAACAAATCCTTTTATTAAGGAGATTTGTTCTGTGAAGTTTGGATTCAGTCAAAGAGCTGCATTTGAGGACCTAGAGGGCCACATGTGGCCTTGAGGCTGCAGGTTCCCCATCCCTGGTCTAAGCCCTCTCCTACTGAGAGTCTTTTAAATACTTGAAGCCTAGAATTGTGCCCCCTACCACTGTTACCACCACCACAAGGGAAACAAGAGTGGTATGGTGGAAAGAGTAATGGCTTTGAATGTAGAGGACCTGGGATCATATCCTGACTGCCACTCATGTATGTGACCTTCAGCAAGTCACTCAGCCTCTACTGGGGCTGGCAAATGAGAGGGGTGACATGACGTGACAAGAACTATAATATCCCTCCCACTTGTAGATCTATGATCTGAAGTCTCCTCCAGTTTAAAACAACCAAGTCCTAAGAGCATCAGATCTCCATGAAATCTTAAAGTTCTGCCCTGTCCTTGGACCCTAGGGGGGATTATGTCAATTTCAGCAGATGATTCCAGCAACAGTGAGTCTGAGTCCCTGCTTGAAAAGGGCAGCAGGGCTGTCAGAGAGGGTAGGTGGGGCTGGGTGGTGAAGAAGGAGAAGGAGATAAAGATTAAAGAGCAAGAGGAGAACGTTGCAAACTGGAGATGAAGGCTCCCAGGAGGCAGGCGATTCAAGCAAGGTCAGAGGCACATCTGTTAAGGAGCTGGCTACTTCCCAGGAAGGAGAGCTGAGTCACAGACTACACCGAATGGCAGAGGCTGTTGCTTCTTGTTTTCCCCACAAGCCCACCCCCATAAACTAAACAACACAACTTTTCCCTTAGACCATCACAAAGAGCTTGTGCCCGAGCCCTTACCTGTCGGAGGAAGGTGATTGGCTGCTGGCCCATTGCATGGGCATCCCCAATGTTGGCTTTTATGACTTCTGTGAAAGGCTTTTTGATACCCTAGGGAGAGAACACAATGTACTGGGTGGTTACTTATAGGACTGAGGCTGTGTTTCACAACAGAAAGAACAATGACTCTGGAGTCAGAAAGCTTAATATCTGGGTGACCTTTGGCAAAATACTTAACCTCCCTGGACCTCAGTCCTCATCTGTGCAGTGAAGGGACTGGACTAGGCAGCTTCTGAGGTCCCTTCCATCTCTATGATCCTATGGCCAGGTAGAGCCCAGATTTTAAGGAAAATTTTATTTCAATTTCTCCCTCTCACGCTAAGCCCCTCCTCTTATCGAGAAGGAAAGAAAAGCCAGACCCCATCACTAACATGTATAATTAAGCAAAACTAATTTCCCCATTGATCGTGTCCAAAAAAATGTCTCATTCTGTACCCAGAGTCCTTCACCTCTCCAGCAGGGAGGGATAGCTTGTTTCATCACTAGGCCTCTGGAATTGTGTATGGTTATTATGCTGATCAGAATTCCTAATTCTTTCAAAGCTGTTTGTCTTTACCATACTGTTGTCATTGTACAAACTTCTGGTTCAGTTCACTCCACCTGGCATCTATTCAAATCAATCTTCCCCAGTTTCTCTGAAACAACCCCCTTCATTATTTAGTATAGCACAAATTACATTTATATACCATAACTTGTTTAGCCATTCCCCAATTGATGAGTACCTAGGGCTCTGATTTAGAAAGACTAATGCTGAATGGCATTCTCACAAGAGACTCGTGTTCCTGAAAGGCTACAATAAGAGCTTTGGGGAGGGGGGCATATAATCACTTCTCAGAGCATCCAGAAGCAACCAAGGTATACTTGGTTTGAAAGTCCCTGAGGTTTCTGGCTCCCCCCAGAGAACCATTCTCACTGCAAAGAAGAGTTAGGAGAGGGCACATAGAGAACAGAAGAGGATCAGGTCACACATGCCCTCTAGAGAGATTTACTTTCATTGAAAGTCTCTATCATCTTTGCCTCCTGAACAAATAGCTGGGATTCTTCAGACTGCCCCCTACCCCACCCCCAGGAGGCAGACGTAACTACGAAAGACCCATAGAGAACACCAGGAGCGGAAGCTTCTGTTCACAACTTGGTTAAAGGAAAATGGATGCAATCCTCCACTGCCATTGAAGAGTGGTCATGGTAGAGTAGAGGTTATTGAAAGAGGGAGGGGGCATCGGGTAGAAAAGGTCCCTTGAAATGCCAAAGTGAAGATGCACAAAGGTGGAAGGGGAAAAAAAGATTTTATTGAAAGCTTATGATTCCAACTCAAGCCCAGGGTTATATACAAACAGTGCACAGCTATCCCTTCCACATTGAGGAGGTTAGGGACACACTATCTAGGACATCCACATAAAATATTTTGGTCCTCCCTTCATACCACAGAAGGATTAAAAGATAAGATATGGGGTGGCTAGGTGGCACAGTGAATAGAGCACCAGCCCTGGAGTCAGGAGGACCCCAGTTCAAATCTGGCCTCAGACACTTGACACTTAAAACACACACACACACACACACACACACACACACACACACACACACACACACACACACACACACACCCCACCATGTGACTTTGGGCAAGTCACTTAACCCCAATTGCCCTGCCCTCCGCCTGCCAAAAAAGCCAAAAAAAAAAAAAGGTAAGATATGTTGATATTATATAATGCTATACATATATTTTATGCATTTCTGAGTTTCTAAACTTTTTCTATGTCATCTGCTGGCCTTCACATGTCATTTGCAGCTTCCACAACTCCCCTAAAATTCCCATTTAGTGATTTCTTATGCTGACCCTTGATATAATATATTGAAACTTGGACAAGGAAAATCATGATGTGGAAGGGATAATTGTATATCAAAAACAGAACTGGAGCTCAAGTCAGTTATTAACTGACAAATCCCCTCTCTCTATTATCAGAAAGGTACACACACTATCGTTAATCTTGTGTAGAGTACTACTGTCAACATGGAGACTCATAGGTTAGATAAGGCACAGTCTCTTGTCTTAGGGGATAAGACAGCACAGATAAAGGTACAAAGATATGGTGAGAAGAACACTGGCCCAAGGAGTCAAAAACCCAAGGGTTCAAATTCCAGTTCTGTTCCTTACTACCTAGCTACCTTGAACAAGTCACTTACTGGTTTTCTCATATGTAAAATGAAGGGTCTGAAGGAGATGGTCCATCAGGTCTTTTCAGCTCTTATTCCTATAGCCCAATGCTGGATTCAGTGATCCTCTCTGTGCTTTAGATAACCATCAGATCCATGTGTTCAGGCCGGACCTCCAGGCTCACATCTCCAGCTGTATGTCCCACAGACATCTTAAACTCATCTTTTCCCCCAAATGCTGCTATCTTCTTAACTTCTCTGTCACCACCTTCCCAATCACCCAGGCTGGCAACCATGTCATGCTCAACTCCTCACTCTCTCAGATCCTACACCCAATCAGCTGTCAAATGTTGTCATTTCTCCTTCTTTCTTGATACTGCTACCACCCGGATACAGGTCCTTGTCACCTCACACTGGACCACTTGAAACAGCCTACTTAGTGATCTGCCTGCCCCAAGCCCCACCAATCCCCACAACCCTATCCTCCATTCAACTATCAAAATGATCTTCCTAAAGAACAAGTCTGACTATGTCATCCCCCTAGTCAATCAAGACCAGTGGCTCCCTATTCTCCCCAGGATCAAATATAAAATACTGTTTGGCTTTTAAAGCCCTCCATAAACCGACTCCTTCCTGTCTTCCTGCTCTTCTCACATCTTTCCCATGTGCGCTCTGATATCAGATGACACCGGGCCTCTGCTGATCCTCAACAGGACCCTCCCTCCCTGTCTACATCTCCTGACTCTAAGTACCTTCACTGGTTGTTTCCCACAGGCCTGGAACTCTCTCCTCATCTCTGGCTCCCTTAGCTTCCTTGGCTCTCCTTCAAGATTAAGCTATGCAGTCCCATCTTCTTTTTTTTTTTTTTAAGCAATTGGGGTTAAGTAACTTGCTCAAGGTTACACGGCTAGTCATTATTTATGCGTGGGTGCTCATTTTCTGAGGCCGGATCTGATCTCAGGTCATCCAAACTCCAAGGCCGGGCGCTCTTACTCACTGCGCCACCTAGCCGCCCCTTTAGGGCAATTGGGGTTAAGTAACTTGCCCAAGGTTACACGGCTAGGTTTTTGTTTGTGCGGATTAAGTGTCAGAGGCCGGCTCCGAACTCAGGTCCTTCTGATTCCAGGGCCGGCACTCTATTCACTGCGCCACCTAGCCGCCCCCCATTTTTTTTTTGCCTTTTTTTTTTTTGAGGGAAATTGGGGTTAAGTAACTTGCCCAAGGTCACACGGCTAGGTTTTTTTGTTTGTTTGTGTGTTAAGTGTCTGAGGTCGGATCTGAACTCAGGTCCTTCTGACTCCAGGGCCGACGCTCTCCTCACTGCTCCACCTAGCCGCCCCGAAGTCCCATCTTCTACAAGAAGCATTTCCTAGTCCTTTTTAATCTTAGTGTCTTCCCTCTGAGATGACTCCCTATTTATCTTGCTTATATCTATTTTGAAAAATAGTTGTCTTTTCTATGAGACTGTGGGCTCCTTGAGAGCTGGGACTGTTTTTCGCCTTCTTTTTTTTAATTCCCAGGTCTTAGTACAGTTCCTAGCATAGCAGGTGCTTAAATATGCTAGCTGACTGATGAGATAACCCTTCAATCACCTTCCCTCCAAAGCTCCAGAAAAAGCATTGGTAATGGCACAGGCACAAGTCCAGTGCATCACAAGAGAATCAGGCACCCTCCACTAGAACAAGGCAGAAGGAGGTCGGCCACTTGGTTCTCAGATTCCTTGTCTCACTCAAGTAGAAGGCTATGAGACCTCCTTGCCGATTTGGGTCAACTCACAGAAGATGGAAAGTTTTTTGCTTCGAGATCCCCAGAAATCACTTGGGGAGGATCCCCCCCAGAGGACTTCCTTTAAGGGGCCTCAGAGTGATATGGAAGACAAGCACACCTATCCTGCAAAAGTTGGAAAGGGAGACTGGCAGGAGAGATGCCTAACAATCCAGGCCACGTCTCCCTCGTAACAAAGTCATGGCGGGGGAAGAGGGAGGAGCCAGAAGGGTGGCTGGGAGAGAGCCAGACACATGGAAATTGAGTCCAGTCTCATAGAGATGTTTAGGAACCAGAAGACTGAGATGCTAAGAGAAAAGGGCAGGGGAGTGAAGTAAGGGTGATACACTGATGAGAAGACAAACCAGCAGACTCCCCAGGGGATATGTTCTAGGACTATGTGGTCAAGGGGCCGGCCCTGAGAAAGACGCCTAAGCCCACAGTCCCATAGCACCTTGGAAACCAGCCTGGCTTGCTGGCACAAAGATCTTTCTGTCAGCCTGGCCCACTCCCATAGGCTCCCCAGGCATGACCAACTGAATGAAATTTCCATGGCTCCAAATTAATATATTCGCTGGAAGGAAGCAAACCTGTCACTGGCATGACAGCAAGCAACCAAAACACAGCTGTAGAACTTCACTGCAGGCCCTTTATCCTGCATAAGAATAACACTCGGGAAGAAACTCCCCCTGCCCCCAATCCCTTTCCCCTGGCCAACTTCTTCACTCCCTGTTTCACCAATGGATTCAAAGCTTGCTTTGTAGGGGGCTTGGGAATGTTGAATTCCTCTTTTCTGTGTGTCCTTGAGACAGCCCAGTGATAGATGGTTTCAGGAGCAGGGAAGTCAGACACAGATCCTACCCCCAACACCCCCCCCCCCACCAAAGCATGGCTAGTTCCTTTCAAATGGCTATTTGAGCCATTTTGAGCATGTTGGTGGAGAGGGAGGAAAGGGTACACAAGGCTGCCCAGCTACAGAGGCAGGGGTCAAAGCACAGACTATAAGCTTTGGTTTTCCAACAAGGGAAGGGATGCTTTCTCTGCTAAACCCCTGGAGATCTGGCAGTGTGGGGAGGAACACTCTATTGGCACCTCCCCCCCATACTTGTGTTTCTCTATGCAGGCACATGAAGATCAAGTCCTTAAGGGTGGATTACAACCCCTGATTATATACATTTTACCCCAGATATTTGGGAGACAATTACCCTCCTCTAATGCCCCACACCCAGCCTCAGGGTCCTAGGTCTAAATCCATCCACAGCACTTACCAGATAGCCCTCCCCTTCACCAACTTACAGTATCGAAGCCACAGATGTTTATCAGGTTAGGAGGATCTTTCATTGCTCTAATTTCACCCTACCCCCACCCCACTTTCCAATCTAATCTCCCTCTGCTTAACTAATATCCTTTCAGGTTAGGGGTAGAGAGCTCAACACATTACCCAACATTCATTCACTCTCTCTCTCTCTCCAAGATGATCCAGCAGTAAAGCCAGCAATGAAAGACCTTAGAGGTCTTAAGGGAGACTAGTTTCCACCTTCTACCCTCAATGTCTCCCCCCCCCACCACCCAAAAAATTCTAAGTTTTTTTCCTTATTTGAAAAAAGAAAGAAAGAAAAAAAACAACTTTTCAGGGCAAGTAGAAAAGCTAAAAGTCCTGGCTTGGGAGTCAGGAGCTAGAGGTTCTAGTCTCTGAAAAAATTTAGACAATGCAAACCAAAAGATTCCAACACCAATTTATCTTTTACAGAAGAACTTGTCTAGCCATGCGATCTTCCAGCATCTCTATGGTTAAGGTTCCTTTTCTGCCAAATTCAGATAATAATTGTTTGCCCTACATGCTTCATCTCAAGGCTGTTTGCCAGCATCATGAGAGTGGATGGTTGTGAACCTGGCTTTGACAAATGCTAAGTACTGTTATGGTTATTACGACTACATGATCATGGTCCCAGGAGCACTCCTCTCCCTCCCATCCATTCTCCACACAGATGCCAGGTCTGACTATGCTTCAACCCAGTCAATAAACTCCCATGGCTCCCCATTACCTCTAGGATCACATATGAACTCCTGTTTGGGATATAATGCCCTTTGCAACTGGGCTCCAAACTACCTGTCCAGGTCTGTTACACATTATTCCTGCTCTGGCCTTCCTACCTACTGCTCCTTTCACACCATATTCCATCTGCCATCATGGCAGCTTTGTAATGACTGCCACTAACTCCTGGGATGCACTGCAGATGCACCTCTAACTCCTAAAATCTCTCATTTCCTTCAAAGCTCAGCTCAAAATATATCTCTCACATGACTTTCCTGATTTCCACCCCGAAACAATTGCTAATTCTGTAATTCCACCTCCAATTACTTATTTCATATATATTTTGTGTATGCCTACAGGTGTACACGTTGTCTCCCCCAACAGAATCCAAGTTGCTAGATGTCAGGGATGGTTTTGCTCTGGATTCTATGGCTCCAAAACTTAGCAGAGTGCTAAAACACAGAACTGGGAGGGAGCACAATAAAAGTTTGTTTAGTGGTCACTCTTGTGGCTGCTCAAAGAACATCTGGATTAGGGCACACTGCCTAGGAGAAAGCGGAGCTGAATCCACAAGAAGAGGGACTCACCCTCTGGCTCCTTTATCTTGATCCTTTCTACAAAGGTCCTGCCTTGGATCCTTTCTGCAAAGGTTCAAAAGTCCATCACTCCTGACCAAAAGGATCACTGACTGGGGAATAGCAGAAGCTAACTTGAGGATCTTACAGAAACTCAAGGGTCACTGCAAAGGGGAACCTCATAAACCCACAACCTCTTAAGAACCCTGGGGCCCTGGGAACTTCCTACCAACAAATGCTTCCAAAGGCCACCAGAGAAAGCTCCGTCACAAATTGGGCAATGGCAGCCAGGCTCAGGGTTACAAATAAGGCCCTGAAGGACACCAGAAACTTGGGGGGAGGCTCAACATCTTAAATCAAAATCAAGGGGAAGAAACAAGACTTTGGATTATATAAGTCCTCCACCCAGCCTGCTCCAGGAAGCCAGAATCCAGAAATAGCCTGACCAGATTATTAAGAAGAGATTATAGATCAGGGCTCCAAGTATCTAATTGCCTAGTACACACCAAATCAAGCAGCTCCCTGTCTCCAGGGGAAGACTGCTCAGACTGGCCAGCTGCTGAGGTATTTTGTCAATGTATGATGTGGCTGAGCACCTAAGGTCTAGCTGCTCCCAAAAGAATGACATTTGCACCTACAGTGTAAGACTGGAAAGAACGCCAGATGCAGATGTCAAAAGACTCAGGTTTGAGCCCTGGCTCCAATACTTATTGGCTGTATAACCTCGAGTAGTTCACATCTATGAATCTCAGTCTTCTCTGAAAAATGGTCTAATACCTGTACTACCTATCTTATAAAGTTGTGAGAACAGTGCTTTGTAAGTAACAGCTGTTTCTCCAGGGGAAAGGCCTGGTCAAAAGGAGCAGTGGCCCAGCTTTCCAGCAGGACTACTAGGAAGAAAATGTTTTATCAACTACAAATCAGAATATGTAACTGGGAGCCACTTATTATCTATCTCATCTTTCAAATTTCTTGAGTGAAATGCTAGGCCTTAGAGGAAGGGTTAACTGAGGGTAGAGGTGCCAATGAAAGAGCCAAGAGGAACTGAAAATATACATGTCCATGGCATCAACAAGAAGCTAGCAGCCAGGGTTTTCAAGGAACTGCTGCATCAGCAGCAGCCTAAGAGGAGTCCCATAGGGTCAGCCCACTTTGCTTAAGATTAAATGGGGGAAGAGGAAGAAGGTTGGGGGCAAAGGCTGAAGAGCACTGGTCTTCATTAATTACATGATATGTAATGTCTTAACTCAATCTCTCCAACAAGCAATCCTTATTGTTTAAGAAAAATGAAAATCCAAGCTTAACTAAGATAAATGACTCTTTGCATTTCTATACTGATTTCTTCTTTTTTGTTAACTTCCCAACCATGACTTGGAAGTTAGGAGGCAGATACTGCTATCCCTGTTTTACAGAAGAAATCAAGGTCCATATATTAAGTGAGCTGCCCAAGTTTTACACAGCAAATTAATCGCAAAAACACTAGTCAGCTGACTAATGACTAATGTGAATATATCTGTAGGTCTTATGTTAGAGGATGGGGGGAGGGGAGGAGAAAGAAGGGGAGAAAATTTGGAACTGAAGGGACTGCAAAACTGAATGTTGTAAACTAAAAGTAAATAAACAAATCAATTTAGTTAACCAAAAAAAAAAAAACAACCCACTAGTCAGTCAGTCAAAAGGATTTGCTAAGTACTTACTAATTGCTAGGCCTTGCTAAATGCTAGGGAGTCACAGAATATCAATGACACTGTTTTCCCTTCAAGGACTGCATATTCTAACATAACAATATATAAATGATTACAAGATATACAAGACACATGAAGAATAGATAGAGGGTAATCTCAGAAGGAAGGCACTAGCAGAGGGTGGATTGGCAAAGGCCTCCAGCAGGTCTCCCAAGTCCCTTTCAAAACTTGATTTTTCAGATGGTCCAAATTTCAGGCATTAAAAGGTAGGCAAAAACCTCACAGAAACATTTAGTCCTCTTCACCTTCCATCTGGCATATCAACACATACCAGTCTTAGTCTTAAGGGCCATTGTAGCAACATGGGCTAAATAAACACTGAGCAAAAAATGAGGCAAGATGGAGAAAAGCTCGGGGGAAGCCTTCTCCCTTCGTTCTCACAAAGCACTCTGTTTTGTAACTCTAATGCACTTCTCATAACATACCCTGGAGTATCACAGAAATGCAGTATATAATATAGGAGTTCAACAAATGTTTACTGACTTTGAATTAGCACACTAGTCAGGAATGTCTTACCTAAATTCTGTACCTTCCCCAGTGTCTAGCACAGTACTTTGCATAGAAAAAGTGCCTCATAAATGTTTATTATATTTGTATTTTGAAACTCCTGTTCAAGAACAATTTACTATACATACTGCTCCCAGTACCCATCTGTCAGGGCTGAAAATGCTTCAAGATGTCAAAAATGTCAGGGAGAAGTAGAGAGTCAATGTGGGAATCCCTTCAACATTTATTTAAGCACCTACTCAATGCAGTGTATCATTCAATCCCAATTCAATAAACATCTACGGAATGCCTACTATGGTACAAAAAAGCTGAGCTAAGTACTGGCGATATTACACTAAAATACAAACAACCCGGGTGTCGAGCTTATATTCTTGGGAAGGGAAGAGGAGAGGAAATCGGGCGGATGGAGAGAGAGAATATATCCAATGAAAAACAGATAATTAAATGCAAGGTAATTTGATGAGAGAGAGGAGGGAGGCGGGGGGGGGGGGGAGAGAGAGAGAGAGAGAGAGACAGAGAGAGAGAGAGAGACAGAGACAGAGAGAGACAGAGAGAGACAGAGAGAGAGAGAGAGAGAGAGAGAGAGAGAGAGAGAGAGAGAGAGAGAGAGAACTAACAACTGAGGGGAGGGTCTGGCTGGGGAGTAATCTCTGAAACTTGGAACAAAGCCAGATCCTCAAAGGAAGAAAAGAGGGGTGAGAATGAGGAGGCAGATCACCTAGCAGTGGAGGCAGAGTGAGGGGAATTTGTGTGAATTTTTGAAAGGAGGAAATGTAACATCAAGTTTGGGCACTTGCTGAAAAAAATACCTCGATGGTGCTATGGAAAGACTGCTGGATTTGTGGTCAGAGGGCTTGGGCTGAAATACCAGTTCTGCCACTTGGGTGACTTTGGGGAAATCACTTCATTACTCTGGGTCTTAGTTTCCTAATATGTAAACTGTAGGGGTTAGATTAGATAAATTCTATGGTTCCCTTCCAATTCTTTTTTTTTTTCAGGGGGAAGGTAGGGCAATTGGGGTTAAGTGACTTGCCCAAGGTCACACAGCTATCCCTTCTAACTCTTAAATAGGGGATTCTGTAACAGGCCAGTTTGGCTAAAAAACAGAGAGGAGTAATATGAAATAATTATAAAAAGTTTGGTTGAAGAAAGGCTATGGAGAGTCTTAAAAAATAAGCTGGAGAGTTTGAAATTTATTTCTACAGGCAATAGGGATCCACTAAAGGCCTTTGAGCAGGGGAGTAGCACAGTCAGAAGCCTTCTAGATGTCCCTTAGGAAAATTACTTTGACAACTATAATAGAAGATGAAATGGAGGGAGGTAAGACTGGCAGTGAAGAGAATTATTAGGCATCTCTTGCAATGGTAGAAGAGATGAGGCCTAAAGTTGCAGCACAGTTGCACTCAAGGTAGTTAAGAAGGGTATTAGCTCCCACAATCCATGCTCAGATTCAGTTAACTTCTCTCCCATCCTCTCCTCCTTCCCTTATATACTCTCTTTCTCCCACCCCTTACTCCCCTCCACCCCCATGCAGTTCAGTGCATGGATATTCTTCTCATCATTGTCAGAAAGGACAGAGTCTCAGGGCTCTCAGGCCTCTGTACAAATTCTATTCTCAGTCACTTTCTAAAAAGAATAAAAATCAGCCATCAATGTCCAAGTTGGATGCCAAAGTCTAGTTCCAAAGAACAGAGAGGCTGTCCTCAGTAAGATGTTTGCAAAGAACTCAAAACTGGGCAGCAGTACAAAGCTCTCTGTTTAGTAAGAACATCTAATGTTCCTAGGACACCCTCAGGTAAAGAGTCACAGATATACTTTAGGAAACAGTGAAGAGTGCTGGATTTGGAATTAGGCCTTACTGTCCCCTGTGCAACCCTGGACAACTCACTTAACCTGCTGCTTGACTTTCCTCATTTGTAAAATTAGGGGGTTGAGTTAGGTCACCTCAAAGTTTCCTTCCACCTCTAGATTGATTAAGCTATGATGTACATGACATTGAAACTGATTTTAGGGAAAATCCAGTCAAATCTCATTTTACAGAGGAGGAAACTGAGGCCTAGAGGGACTGGCCTTTACAACACCACTTATTTGCCTCCAATAGGCCATTGTTAAGGAGAGTGAAGCCCCTTTTTACAGTAGTGTATTTTGGTCACATTTTTAAACAGATTCAGAGAAACTAAAGCAGGCTCTAAAGAGAACAACAAAAATTATTAAAATAATGGCAAATAGGTATTATAGAGACAGGTTAAAGAACTGGAGTCATTTAAACCTGAACAACAGGGCAGTGATTGTAATTACTGTCTTTAAGGGAATGAAGAGCTCTCATGAGGATAACAATGATCAATTTTCCCCAGATTCATAAAACAACTTGAATGGAAGGAAATGGGTTTAAATGAAAAACAGGACAAGACTAGCTGGACATCAAGAAGAACCCAACTGGGGGTGGCTAGGTGGTACAGTGAGTAGAGCACCAGCCCTGGAGTCAGGAGGACCTGGGTTTGAATCTGGCCTCAGACACTTGACACATACACACAAAAACTAGCCATGTGACCTTGGGCAAGTCACTTAACCCCCAATTGCCCTGCCCTCCCCCCTCCAAAAGGCAAAAAGAGAGAGAGAGAGAGAGAGAGAGAGAGAGAGAGAGAGAGAGAGAGAGAGAGAATTTAAAAAGAAGAATCCGACTAATGGGACTAAAACACTGGGGAAAAATGACAGTAAAAGGTTATGGCCTATCTATCCATAAACTCTTCAAAAAGAGAAAAAATGACAACCTATATTAAACAGATTAAGTATTTCATGTAAATTTGGTGAGAGAAGGAAATTAGAGACCATCTAACCCAACCCCCTCACTTTAGAAGTTAGTAAATCATGATCTAGTAGAAAGAGAGCTAGATTTGGGATTGGAGAGCCTAGGTTCAAATCATGACTTTCCTATTTGCCACTGGTATGATATTGAAATGCTTTTGGAATTCAGTTTCCTTCTCTGTATGTAAACTGGAGATCCTGGACTAAATAGCCTCTGAGGTCTCTCCCAGATCTAAATGATACTAGAAAACTGAGGCCCTTAGAGGTTAAATGAGTTCCACAAGGTGACACAGAGACAGTCTGTGGTTGACAGAACCAGGACTGGAGCCTAGTTCTTTTAATTACTAGCCCCGTGTGCCACTGACATAGAAGAGGGGGACCTTGAAGTCAGGGAAACCTGGATTCAAGTCCTACCTTGGTCAAATGCCTAGCCATGTGACTCTAGGCAAATCACTGTCAGTGTCCTAGGCAACCCTCAAGTTACAGAGAAGTTGTAAAATTCAAGGAGGAAGTTTCTACATTGGTATCGCCACACACACCTATGAAATCACACTTGACAAAGACAGGATCAACCAATAAAAACAAAAAGTTTATTGGAAGGCGAGATTCAAAGAGGACTGTCTCTAGCCTTCCAAATTACAAAGAAAATCCAAAACTACTTATTTTCCCCTCCTGTCCCTTCCTACCACCAAGGATACACCTAGTTTAGGAAATCAAAAACAAATAGAAGCAATTCTAGCCAGAAAGCAGGAGTGAAAGGAAACAACCATGATGACACCCTCAGTGATGATGCTTGTACTTTGAGTTGCTGTGTTAGTTTGACTCAGCAGAACAGAGTGTCCTGACATATCTTGACCAGAATTACCATCATTAATCTTTGCTTGATCGAAGGTGGGGTTGGTGGCCAACCAGTACTGCCCAGAAGAGAGTTCCTTGCCCAGAATACATAACAGGGCCAGACTAGTGAGAAGGGACCTTTCTATGGGGGTCTGAAGGGCTCCATCTCAGATGGAGAACAAGAAGTGTAGAAAAGAAAGAAACAGAAAGTCATTGGTCTTCCTGCTTCACTTATTCTAACTAGCCTTGTTCTCTAAAGAGAGAAAATCATTATACTATGGCGCTCCTTTTGATACTATTCTGGATTTCAACTACAGTGAACTCAAACACCCAAACTTGTCCTGGTCACAGAAAAAAAAAATGAAATGCAGAGCTGTTGGGCTCATTTTACCAAGGCGGGAGAAATCAACCCAACTTAGACCAAAAACACAGAGAGAGCCTGAGCAGGGGCAGAGCATCAATAAAAACTTGGAAGACAACCCAGAAGCTCCAAAGATAACAAGCTCAGACATGGAAGAAGGAATTTCAATGTACTTTTCTCAGCCCCACCTACCCCCAAACCCAGCCAAAATCATGGAGTGGGGGGCAAGGAGTCCTTCACCAGCAAATTCATAGAATCACAGACGCTTAATGGTTGGAAGGGACCTCAGAAGTCATAAGATCACCTGGCCAAACCTCTCTAGTCAAGAGAGGTTTACAATAATTTTTACAATAATCCCCAAGAAATGGTCATAGCATTTCTGCATGAAGACATGCAAAAGACCACTAATTCACTGTTTCCAGAGGTTTTCATTCTGGTTTTGGACAGCTCTAATTGTTAGTCAGCTTATTCCCTAGACTGACCTGAATTCTGCCTTGCTGACACTTCCAATCTCTAAGAAGGTAAGGGCAGCCAGAAGGGAGAGTTCCCTCCATATCAAAGTAAGCTTGCCTCTAGGGGAAGGAAAGTGATAAAAAGACATCTCTTGTCCCAAGGCTTCCTATGAGGGAGGGATGACAAGGAATGGGCTTGAGAAGCCACTTTGAGGTCATTTAAAAGATGATCTTCAGGGTGGACACCAGAAACATGGGATTTCTCAGACTCCTGCTCCTCCCAGTCAGAAACAGGTCAGGATTTGGAAATGAAAGACCGAGGGTCCAATGGGTCTCAGCCACTTAAAAGAATCCTGTGCCTCGTTAGGGCAGTCACTTCCTTTTAGGCCTCAGTTTCTTCTTCTATAAAACAGACTTGGTGGATAGTGGATCTCTCTAACTGCCCCACCACCACCGCGCCCCGACACTTCCAGCTCTAAAACCTGGGGGTTCCCACGAGGCTCTGCCCCTCTTCCCCCTGAACTTCAGGCCATGAGCAAGCACTGGGGGGCAGGGCAAAGATGCCAGCATGCCTCCCGGGCTGGCGCCCCCTCTCCGGTGCCCGTCTCCCCCTCACCCGCTGCAGCTCCATCTCGATCTCGCCAGCTTTGAGCAGGATGGGCCCCCGCACCGCGTACTCCACCGCCTTCACCTGCGGGTTCATGGACTCGGGCGTCAGGATCCGCTGGCGCCCGTTCTTCTCCGGCCGCAGCTTCAACACCGCCGAGGCCTCGGCGGCCGCGCTGCTCCAGCCCCGGCCCCGGCCCCGGCCCCAGCCCGGAGAGCGCGGGCAGCAGCCGGCGCGCAGCCCCAGCACCAACCCCGCCGCCCGCTGCATGACTCTGGCGCTCCAACACCCGCTAGACCGGGAGCCTGGCAAAAACAAACGCTCGATCAGCAAACCGCCCGCCCACCCCCGGGCGCCGCCCCCCTGCAGCCTCCTCCCCCGCCCCCGAGGCCGAGCGGAGAGGTTATTTCATCAGCAGAGGAGCCGGGTCATTTGCAGGCGCTGACTCCGGGGTACTCTCCGTGCGCCCGATCCGCACCAGCTGAGCCCAGGTACCCGGGACTGGCAAAGGAGGCGGCGCAGAACGCCACATGCCTGTCTACTCCTCCTTCCCGCGCCTAGCCCCGGCGGGCTCTCCTCAAGCTGGCCCCGGATACAGGCGGCAACGGAGGCGGCAGCAGCAGCATCACCCGCGTCGGGCTCCAGGCTCCGGGTTCGCGGATCCCGCAGCAGCCACTCACAAGACCGGCCTCTCAGCCTCCCACACCCACGGAGAGAAGCAGCCAGGGAGCCGGCTCTAAAACGCCGCGCCACTCCCTGGGATTTGTAGTTCCTGGAGAGGACTTCGCAGCGCAGGTGCGAAATCAGAAAACTACAGTTCCCGCTATGCACTGCGCTGAACCGGTGATGAGCGGGGGCGGGGGGGGCAAACGAGGGAGTCCGGCTGGCCTTCCCGAGCTTGAGGCAAGTTGTTGGCGGGGCGTAAGGAAAAAGGGAAGAAAGGCATCTGAGGAGCTCACAGTGCCTACAGCAGTAGGACTGTATCCATGCTTCCCTTCCCCCTCCTCCCTCAACCTACAAAGTGCAGCTATTTGTACATTATGCCCCGCCCCCACACCCAGCCTCACCAACACACCTGCCAGGATGCTCAGCTGGCTGGGCGGGAGCTCAGAATCTGTTGCAGTCTCGGCGTCGATTTCATCATCCTCTTCCTTTACAGCACCCTAAGTCCCAGTGCCCTGAGGGTTTGGGCTTCAGGTTGATGGTCTCTGGGGCTTGGCAGAGAGGGCAACTCAATAAACATTTACCGCCTTACAAAGCATTGTACCTGGCACTCAGGTATGCACAAACTAGATAATAGTCGGTCCCTACTCTCTATGAGTTTATAGCCTAGCAGCAATGATCCCGAGTAGAGTCAGAAGATCTGAGTTCAAATGTCACAACCTTGACTCAGCTACTACCTGGTTGACCTTGTGTAAGTTACCTAAGGTGTCTGAGTGTGTGTCCTTACTAAGATTTGCTGGTTGGAAAGGACCTTAGAAGTCATCGACTCCATACACACGAGAAAATTCAGGCTACAAAGAAGTTAGGCACAACATAATACAATTCACACAAATAGCAAATGGAAGAGCTGGTATTAGAATCAGTGCTGTTTCCCCTGTACCATCTTCATAATAATAGCTGATATTTATATAAACCTTAGTTTTCAAAACATTTTACATACATAGTCATCTGTGCCTTATGATACTTTGAGGGAGCTCTCAGTGAGGAGACTGGATGGCCTAATGGACAGGCGACTGAACCCGGAGTCAGAAAAACCTGGGTTTGAATCCCACCTCAGACCCTTATTATCTATGTGACGCTTGTCAAATCATTTAATATTTCCGTGGCTCATCTGCAAAAAGACAGGATTAAACTCATTGGCTTCTGAGGTCCCTTCCAGATCTAAATATATGATCAATGACCAATTCAGAGGGGCACCCTCAAAGTAATTTATGTCCTTAGGGAGTTGCTTGAGGCAATGAAAAGTGAAGTAACTTGACCAAAATTACCTAGTCTATATTTGCCAGTGAAAAGACTTGAATTCAGGTCTTCCTCATTCTAAAACTGGTCTTTTAGCCCTTAAGTAACATTGTCTCCCTACAAACATTTCACTGAGGACCAAGAAAGTCTGATAACTTGCCCATGGTCATCGATTTAGTAAGTGTTAAAGGGAGAATTTGAACCCAGCTACCTGACTCTAAATCCAACATTTCCACCCCACCCTCCCAAACATGCCACACTACCACTCCCCATGGTTTTTTTCCAGCTCTAAATCTTGTGATGCTGCGAAATACTCACTGTCCAAACCAATGTTTATGCTGGCCTTTGGTAGATGGCCCTATTCCCACTATTGTGCCATGTGTCAATAATTTAAATGAGTCAAAATGATTGTTATGATCAGGGGCAGCTAGGTGGCACAGTGAATAGAGCACCAGTCCTGGAGTTTGGAGGACCTGAGTGGGCAAGTCACTTAACCCCAATTGCCCCTCCAAAGCACCAAAAAAAAAAAAAAAAGATTGCTATGATACTAAAAACTCCTGCCACATACCAATGAAGTACAGGCACTGGAAACCCCCTTGAACTCGATGAATCTTCTCATTTGATAAGGCATTTGCCTGAGGCCATATGCCTTTCATTGAGGCTAGGCCCAAACCTCAGTTACTAGCCTAGCCCTCCATGTCCAGCTACTTCCCACCCTTAATCAGTCATTTCTGGAGTCTGACCTCATTTACTCCTCCTGAAGACCCTCCCCAAATTCCTCCTCTAGACCACCCCTAGATTCCTCCCACAACCTTTCTGGATATAAGACCCCATCTTGCTCCATGAGGTGTGAGAGCACCAGAGAATGACCTAGCATACACTCACTCTGTGTCAGATGATTCTGGCCCACTTGCCCAAAGCAAACATCACAGATGCTGAGGCTCCTTAAGAATCTACCCAATATGTCGAACTTTTAATAAACTTTACTTTTCTTTGGCTGAGAGAAGACTTGAATTGAATTCATTCAGCAGGGTGTTGGTATTCTGGGGTCTCAAGCCCCCTTAATCCTATACCTCATCATTTTATGGTGACCCTCATCAATACAACTAAAAACAGATTTAGAGTTAGAAAGGATCTCAGAGGTCACCTAGTCCAACCCCCTCATGTTATAACTGAAGAAAATGAAGCAATTTTTTATCATAATTGTGGAGAAAACATAACAGGTGTGTACTCTGAGCTTGGGGAAAATATCTTCTCCCCAGAAGAATAACCTTGGAAGTCAAAGAAACAGAGCTTCAAAGTTGTATAAATAGAGAGCCTCAGGCTAGCAAGGGTAGAATAAGCCTGACTGTTTTTTCTATCTTAAAGTAGAAATTTCCTGGTCTAAGAGGGTATTGAGATAAGACTAACCTCAGAAATTGCATTATCCCAATGGGACAAATCTTATCTCAATTCCTGAGACCTAATACACCTTAACCCCAAGGTTAGCCCATTCTCCTCCCCCGAAAACCCCCAGCCTCCACTTAACCTCCCAAATAAGAAAAGTGACATAGCTGTCTCACCTGATGGGTTCCTTTTGCTGTCTAGATATAATAACATTTGTGTAGTGCTTTAATGTTTGCAAAGCACTTTACAAATATTTCCTTTGATCCCCATAACAATCCTTCTGGGTAAATACTGTTTTTTGTTTGTTTTGTTTTGTTTTTTTCAAATGCTTTATTAACTTTTGGTTTATATCATTCATTTCTGCCAGATTTTGAGTTACAAATTTTCTCCTCATTTTTCCCCTACCCACTACCCCAAAATAGCAGTCCCACAGGATATCCCCTCCTCCAATCTGCTCTCTCCCCTATCTTCCCTCATACTCCCTTCGACTTTTCCAGTAGGGCATGGTAGATCTCCATGCCCCAGTGCCTATATATCTTATTTCCCAATTATAGTAAAAAGAGTATTAATAATAGTATATATATATAATTTAAACATTTGGTTTTAAAACTTTGAATTCCAGATTCATTCCCTTCCTCCCTTGTCACCCACCCTTACTGGGAAGATAAGCAATTTAATATAGGTTGTACATGTGTAGCTAATGCAAAACATTACCATAGTAGATATATTATAAAAGACTAATTATATTTCCCTCCCTCCTATCCCACCTCCCACTTGTTCTATTCTCTACTTTGCTCCTATCCCTTTTCAAAAGTGGGTGCTTCCAACTTCCCTCCCCTCCAACCTACCCTCCCTTCCATCATACCCCCTCTCATCCCCTTCCCCACTACTCTCCTGTAGGGTGAGATACCCTATTTAGTGTGTATGTCATTCCCTCCCTGAGCCAAATTCAATGAGAATAAAGTTGACCTATTCCCTTTTGCCTTCCTGTTCTTCCCCTCCATTTAACCATTTTCCCTTGCCTCTTCAATATGAGATAGTTTACCCCATTCTGTCTCTCCCCATCTCCTTTCATTATATTCCTCTCTCACCTCTTATTTTCACCTTTTAAGGATCATACCTTCCTATTAGATTGGTCCTGTGCCCTCTATCTATGTATACCTAAAACATATATATATATATATATATATATATATATATATATATATATATATATATATATATACATTCACATATGTATTCATATGCCCATATACCTTCTGATATAGACTATACATATATATTTCTATTCTCTTCAACTATTTTCATATTGAAAAAAGTTTCATAAGTTATAATTATCATTTTTCCATGTAGGAATGTAAATAGTTCAACTCTGGTAAGTTCCTTATGATTTCTTTTCCCTGTTTACCTTCTCATGCTTCTCTTGCTTCTTGTATCTGAATGTCAAGTTTTCTATTCAACTCTGGTTTTTTCATCAAGAATACTTGAAAGTCCTCTATTTCACTGAATGACCATATTTTCCCCTGAAACATGATACTCAGTTTTGCTGGGTAGGTGATTCTTGGTTTTAATCCCAACTCCTTCGACCTCCAGAATATAATATTCCAGGCCCTTCCATCCCTCAGTGTAGAAGCTGCCAGATCCTGTATTATCCTGATTGTGTTTCCACAATATCCAAATTGTTTCTTCCTGGCTGCTTGTAATATTCTTTCCTTAATCTGGGAATTTTGGAACCTGGCTATAATATTCCTAGGAGTTTTCTTTTTGGGATCTTTTTCAGGAGGTGATCAGTAGATTCTTTCAACCTCTATTTTGCCCTCTAGTTCTAAAACATCAGGGCAGTTTTCCTTGAGAATTTTTTGGAGGATAATTTCTAGGTTCTTTCTTTGATCATGGCTTTCAGGTAGTCCAATAATTTTTAAATGATCTCTCCTGGATCTATTTTCTAGGTCAGTGGTTTTTCCCATGAGATATTTCACATTGCCTTCTATTCTTTCATTTGTTTGGATCTGTTTAACAGCATCTTGATTTCTCATAAAGTCACTGGCTTCCATTTGCTTCAATCTAATTCTGAAGGAATGATTCTCCTCAGTGAGCTTTTGAGATTCTTTTTCCATCTGGCAAAGTGGGCTTTTTAAGGCATCCTTCTCCTCATTGCCTTTTTGAGCCTCTTTTGCCATTTGAGTTAGTCTATTTTTAAGGTGTTATTTTCCTCAGTCAGGCTGTTGACTCTCATTTCAAAATTTTCTTGCATCGTTCTCATTTCTCTTCCCAATAAGGTCCTCTATGGCCTGTAACCAGCTCGTATTTTCTTTTGAAGCTTTTGGTGCAGGAGTTATGACTTCACTGTCTTCCTCCTGTTGCATGCTTTGATCCTTTTTGTCCCCAAAATAGGAGTCTAATATTGGATTCTTCTGTTTGTTTTGCTTCCTTTGCCTGGTCATGTTGCCACCCAATTACTTGACTTTTGGGCTTTTTGCCACAGTAGGACTCTGCCACCAGACAGGGGATCTTCCATACCAAATGTTGGGGTTTTCTCAGCTGCTGGAGGTAATAGTTGGGTGCCCTCTCTGAAGCCTCCACATGCTCTGGCAACCTGGTCACACACCCCAGGACCTCCACCCTAGACCACAATCCAGATCCAAGAAGGTTAAAGCAAGAACAATTACCCCTCAGACTGGTTGTTTGGTCCCCCTACAGTCTGTAGGCCAGGGGCTGAAGCTGCCATGTGGCTGTGGCTATAGGGCCACTATGCCTCAGCCTCTTCTCACCCTGGGGGCAAAAACTGATGCACTCCCAACTACTAGATCCCAAAGTCCACACTGCACTGAACTCTCACTTTGTCATTGGCACTTTGTAGTAGCAAGCACCCTAGCATCCCCAGGGTGATCTGCTTTTCTAAAGGAAAGCAACTCAAAATCAGTTATGAAGCTTACTTTAATCAAACAAACATATTTTATTTACCTAGTTCAGGGGAAAAAGGTCAGCACCCCGAACTTCAGAGTATACAGACAGTAGTTTCAAAACAGAGAAACAAACAGATCAAGCAGACAGGCTTCCAAACTGTCCAACCATTACATCAGTACCAAATCACAGTTACCAGAGAGAGAAGCATCAACGTCTGGGTTTTCAAAGCCAGGGGGCTCTCAATGGCTGCCCAGAGTCTCATCTGGTCAAATCACACAACACTTCTCAAAGTGAGCCCCAAGGGGCGGCTAGGTGGCGCAGTGAATAGAGTGCCAGCCCTGGAATCAGAAGGACCTGAGTTTGGATCCGGTCTCAGACACCTAACACACACAAAAACAAAAACCTAGCCATGTGACCATGGGCAAGTTACTTAACCCCAATTGCCCTCCAAAAAGCAAAAAAAAAAAAAAAGTGAGCCCCAAAGCAAAGCCTCAAATCAGGGATTATATAGTCTTCTCCTGGCTCAGAGAATGTAACCACTCTCTTGACCCACTGCCCAATCACACAGCATCAAGGTGTGGTCATTCCTGAAAACCAAGCCTCCTACCACAGGCTCCATGTGACCACATTCAGCCTATTAGGGGGCAGAGTATACTTTCAAATTAAAGGTTCTTAGAGTCACTTAAGCCAATCAAAGGGCCCAGGGGCAGGGAAGATCTTCAAACCTGCATTTTTATTACACACCTATATGTTGATAATTCTGGAAATAGCCATAGCTGCTGGTCCCTCTAGCCAGTGGTTGGTCAGGCCACCCTGGGTCGGCCTGGGCTTGGCTCCCATAGTGCTGTGCTGGCTGCTCCCTGCTGGACTGTCCTCAGTGAGAGGTTAGCTTCTCTGTGTAATTTTGTGGGTTCTGTAGCTCCAAAGTTTGTTCAGAGTCCCCTTTTACATGAATTGGGGAAGGTGGAAGCGAGAAGTCCTGTTTCTACTCAGCAATCTTGACTCCGCCCCCCATTTGCTTTTGTTTTTAAATTTTATTTATTTATAGTTTTCAACATTCATTTCCATAAGATTTTGAGTTTCAAATCTTCCCACCTCTCCCCCCCCCCACCGCAAGACAGTATATAATTTGATATAGGTTCTACATATACTTTCATATTGAACCTATTTTCACATTCATCATATTATAAAGAAGAATTAGAACCAATTAGAGAAACCATGAGAAAGAAGAAACAAACAAAAAGAGAGAGAAAGGAAATAATATGCTTCAATCTGCATTCAGATACCACCGTCCTATTTCTGGATGGGGACAGGGTTTTCCATCATGAGCCTTTTGGAGTTGTCTTGGACCCTTGCCTTGCTAAAAAGAAATAAGTCTATCAAAGTTAGTCATTGAATATTGTGGCTGTTACTGTTTTCAGTGTTCCCCTGGTTCTGATCATTTCACTCAGCATCAGTTCATTCAAGTCTTTTCCAGGTTTTTCTGAAGTCTGCCTGCTCATCATTTCTTATAGCACAATAGTATTCTGCTACATTCGTATACCACAACTTGGTCAGCCATTTCCCAACTGATAGGCATCCCCTCAATTTGCAATTCTTGGCCACCCCAAAAAGAGCTGCTATAAATATTTTTGTACATTTGGGTCCTTTTCCCATTAGTATGATCTCTTTGAGATACAGCCCCAGAAGTGGTATTGCTGGCTCAAAAGGTATACATATTTTTATAGCCCTTTGGGCTATAGTTCCAAATTGCTCTCCAGAATGGATTGGATCAGTTCACAACTCTACCCACAATGCTTTAGTGTTCCAATTTTCCCACATCTTCTCCAGCATTTATAATTTTCCTGTTTTTTTATGTTAGTCAGTCTGATGTGATGTGGTTGCAGGTGCTATTTTTATCCTCATTTTCCAGGTGAGGAAACTGAGGCAGAGAGCGATTAAGTGACACAGGGTCACACAGCTAGTAAATGTCTGAGACTGGATTTGAACTCAGGTCTTCCTGACACCTGCCTGGTTCAACACTCTTGTTCATTGTCTTTATGCAAGCACATGGATAAGAATCTTACAGGATAGGCAGGCTCTAGACCAGACCATCCAAATATGAAATCAATGAGAATACAGATCTATTTGAGTGCATGTGGTTTCCCACTGAGTAGAGTATAAGCTCCTTGGGAACAGAGAATTTGTATCTCCAAGCTTAGCATGGTGCCTTGTATCTTCTATTTTTTTAATTGGACATGTGATTTCATTGATATAAGAAATTTCTGATGAGGAAACCCCCTCAACTAATGAAAATCAGCTTTTCCCTAACTTGCAGAGTTGCCTTAGGTACTAAGAAGTTAAATAACTGGACCAGAATCCCAAAGTCAGAATGTGTGAGGGGCAGGACTTGAACCCAGGCCTTCTGGAGTGCTAGGCTCATACTGTTTGACTAAGCAGCACTTCCTTTCTTGGAGTGTTGTTCATAATATACATAATGGATGCTTACATGTGATGAATGGGTAATGAATGTTGTTTGAATTAAATTGATATCTCTGGCAGGACATCTTATTCTGTCTATTTGCATAAGCCCAAGAGACTTAATTACAGACCAGAAGGTTGCATGGAGTTCTCTAAAGAATTAGAGAACTAGAAATTAGATGTTCTTTGGGGGTATTGTCATCAATACAGATGAGGGTGTCTGATTCTTCTTCCCTCTTAAGGCCATTCCTTTGAGTGGATAAGCAGTTTTAGGATCTGTATCATCTCTAAATTTTATTCTTCCCCTAGCACCTGGTACGATGCTTTTCACATTGTAGACAGTTAATAAACATTGGCTGTACTTGACTTTCAGGCTAACTTTGTACCATAGCATCCTCAGGCATACAATGGAATACCCAGCAAATAGAGACAGATCTCTGCCCCCCCCCCATAGTTCTTCCTAGTTTCTTCTCAAATTATGCATATATTATACATTATTATTATACATGGGCAAGTTCTAAACTTGTGCTCCCTAGGAGAAATACTTCTCAGAAATACTATTTTGATCAACTAAATTTATAGCTGATAAAGAAAATAAATAAGCTGTAGGAAATATTATAATCCTAGATCTAGAGCTAGAAAGAACCTCAGAGGTCATCTAGGTCAACTCCTTTTTTACAGTTGAGGAAACTGAGGAACAGGGAGGCTAAATGGCTGGTTCCTCTATCTCCCAATACTGGAAAACTGGACTGAACCCTAGGTGGGATGCAAAGAGAATTGTACCCATTTTCCTAACCAGACAGTATTCATTCTTCTTCCAATAATTCTTTTCCCTGTCTCTGACACAGGTCATGCTGTCTGTACTGTTTCTTAGCTTTCCTCTCAATGGTCATATATTCAACTTGCTTTAAGGAACTGAAATCTCTTGAAGCCCAGAATCACAGAACCTGTGTCAGAAAGGACTGTGGGCACTTGGTTCAACTTGTAGAAAGGTATGCCCCTTCTAGACTTCAGTAAATTTGCAATTCATAAAGAGCAAGGTCAAGAGATACTTATTGAGTAGGAACCTCTTTTATGTGAACAGATGGTGTCTTAATGGATGTGAGGCTCTGTGTAGCTTGTTTGTATCTGAAAAGGAGAGGAAAACTTCTGAGCTGCAATTTAGCTGTGGGCCAACAAGAGAGGTCAAAGGGGAAGGCTAAACCTCTCTCTCTCAACTCCTATTTAGGAGACAGCAAATCTCAGAGCCAAGGTCATGAGGGAACAGAACTGGGAAGACTTCTATCCTGTCCTAAGTTAAAGGTCTTTGTCATTTCCAAAAGAGCACATCCCAGTCAAGGATTACCCCTGAATCTAAAGCTGGAGATTCTGGGAGATTATACCAGCCCATTGAGGAGTGAACTCAGGGAATACCAGGGTAGAATGACTCTTTCTGAAGAAATACCCTGTCCAGTGAGAAAAAAGCCCCGTTTACTCTCTCTTCAGCACAGATGGCACAACCGACCAGGAACTTTGCCAGGACACCACAAAAAGAGAAGGGATATTGTGGCTCTGCCTTTGTGAGTTGCCTTGGCCATATTTTTTGTGTCTCTACCACTGAGCTTTAAGTTTGAGCCCACTCTTCAACAGAAGCTGTGTGCTTTAGTGGAGAAGTACACACCAGCATTATGGGGAAAATGTCTTTGTGTTTACTGCTTTTACTATTGTATCTTAAATCTAAGACAAACCGTTCAACATCACAGTAATGCAAGTCTATGCTCTAACCACTAATGAAGAGGCCAAAGCTGATCGGCTCTATGAAGGCCTACGAAATCTTCTAGAAATAATACCCTTAAAAGATGTCACATTCATCATAGGGGATTGGAATGATAAAGTAGGAAATCAAAACATAATTGGAATGACAGGCAAGCTTGACCTTGGAATAAAAAATGAAGTAGAACACCAACTAATAGAATTTTGTCAAGATAACTCTCTGGTCATAACAAACACTCTTTTTCAGCAGCCCAAAATGTGACTCTGAAAAGGGATAGGGGATAAGGAGGGGGGGAGGGTAAGTGGTTCTGCCAGGGACCCACCCTGGCATCCAGTCTGGAAGGAATTCACCAGGCTCAAGCAAACTTTGAAGCTGAAATTGTAAAGTTTATTGTTACACTGCACAAGGACAGCAGGCTAGATTCTTATGGAACCTGCAAAGTTCCAGGGGTCACAGGCATAGTTTTATGGAGTCAAGACAGTAAATCAGGTGCCAATTATGCTAACTAGGTGAGTAAGGGTGGGATCAGGGAGGAGTTAAGGAGTGGTCAGTGCTTAAAGGACCATGCACTCTTAATATCAACTGCGCAGGTGTATTGCCCATGATTCACTGGGAAATAGCCCAAGGGAGGGGCTACCTGGAGGTGTGGTTTTAGGCCTGACAGGTCACTAAAGTCAATCCTCGGTCCTGGCTACTAAGGAGTGCCCAGTCTGCCACCCATCAATGTCAAGCTTGACAAGATAGATGTTGGGAACCAAGGCCATCAGAGACACAGTGTGGGTATAATTGGCTAAGGAGTTACCCTATAGATAGGGTACTGAAGAATTCATGGTGCACCTGGCCATTCTAACTAAGGGAGATAACATTTACCTAAGCTAAAAATGTTTATAGATAGTTTTGTGAAGGATTCATAAGTAGCTTATTGTTTCAAGCAGAGATAAACAGTTCATGAGTTGTTGCTGGGCAGAGTGCTGGCAGGGGGAAGGGGTAGAGTTAATGCTTTGAGACTGGGGGGTGGGGGGGAAGTGTGATTTTACAGACTGCTTTTACAAATTGATTTTACAGACATAAATCCCAAAGCACCCCATTTACAAACTGATGTTACAGATTATTATAAACTGATGTTACAAACATATATACATCCCAAGGACCCCATCAACTCTACTACACATGGACATCACCAGATAGTCAATATCAAAATCAGATTATATATATTATTATATATTATATTATATATATATATTACATAATTTACAGCCAAATATGGAGATCTATACAGTCAGTTAAAAACAAGACCTGGCGCTGATTGTGACTTAGATCATGAGCTTCCTATTGCAAAATTCAGACTTAAATTAAAGAAAGTAGGGAAAATCATCAGACCATATAGGCATGAACTAAATAGCATCCCTTATAAATATAAAGTGGAAATGAGGAATATATTTAAAGGATTAGATCTGGTAGATAGAGTGCCTGAAGAGCTGTGGACAGAAGTTCACAATTTTGTATAAGAGGCAGCAACAAAAAACATTCTAAAGAAAAAGAGGAACAAGAAAGCAGAATGGCTTCCTGATAAGACTTTACAAATAGTCGAGTAAAGAAGGAATAGGAATGGGAAGATATATCCAACTGAATGTAGAATTCCAGAGCATAGCAAAGAGCAATAGGAACATTTTCTTAAATGAGAAATATAAAGAAATAAAAGAAAACAATAGAATGGGGATGATAGAGCTCTTCAAGAAAATGTCAAAGGAACATTTCATGCAAAAATGGGCATAATAAAAGACAAACATAGGAAAGACTTAACCGAAGAAGAAATTAAGAAGAGGTGGCACAGTGAATAGAGCACCCACCCTGAAGTCAGGAGGACCTGAGTTCAAATCTGGCCTCAGACACTTAACACAAAACTAGCCATGTGACCTTGGGCAACTCACTTAACTCCAATTGCCCTACCTTCCCTCTCCAAAAAACAAAAAACAAAAAAAAGGTGGTAAGAATATATAAAAGAAATATACAAGATCCTATGCCCATCAATAATCACAATGGTGTGGTTACTGATCTAGAGCCAGACATCTTGGATATTAGATATTTCTGTTATTTTCCTACAAATCTTAGCTATCAGATCCTTACTAACGATACTTAATACAAAGATTTTTTTAAACCAATCAATAGCTTCCCCTTTTATCCTGGTAGCATTGATTGTGTTAATGAAAAAGCTTATTAACTTTATGTTTGATTATTATGATTATTATCTGTTTTTTTCTTTCATGAATACATCTGAAAGACATATGGTCAATGTGAACAGGCTGCAACATATAATCACTAAGAAATTTGAGGAAGAATGGGAGTTGAAGATCGCAAGGAGTTAGACATTAGGAAGAGAAGATGGACTGGTTAAGTAGAGAGGCTAAGACATGATATGACAACTGGACAGGCAGTGAGAGTGATCGAGATGTCAGAAGAAAGCAAAGAAGGCCCCCAGAACATTGGGTGGATTTTTTATGGTGAATTTATGGTAAAACATGGAGAAGAGTCACACACATGATAGAGAAACATAAACAGCTTGCCATCTATATCACTGAAGGGAATGTCCAAATCACAGGGATCACTGAGTAGCCATTTTAAACTTACAGTAGTATACAGCATAAAAATATTCATCTAGGGGGATGGCTAGGTGGCACAGTGAATAGAGCACTGGCCCGGCCTTGGAGTCATTTTATGAGGATGGGAGTTTAAGATCTTCCATGACCTAGGCCCTTTGATAGGCTTAATTGCACCTGGAGCCTGTAGTGGGGGGGGCTTGATTTTCAGGAATGCTTTTTGATTGGGCAGTGGGTCAAGAGGATTGTTACATCCTCTGAGCTAGGAGAAGGCTATATAAATAAACCCTGGTGTGAGGCTTTGTTTTGGGGCTCACTTTGAGAAGTGTTGTGTGATTTGACCAGACAAGACTGTGGGTAGCCGTTGAGCCCCTCGGCTTTGAAAAATCCATATGTTGATGCTTCCCTCTCTGGTAACTGACAAGGTATGGATGTAATGGTTGGACAGTTGGAAGCCTGTCTGCTTGATCTGTTTCTCTGTCTTCTTATAACTTTTGTTTGTAACCTCTGTATACTCTGAAGTTCAGGGTGCTGACTTTTTCCCCTGAACTAGGTAAATGATATGTTTGATTGATTAAAGCAGGATTGTTAACCCATTTGAGTTGCTTTCCTTAGAAAAGCAGATCTAAGAACCTGTGTTGGCAGCCACCTGGGGTACTTGCTGCTATAAGTCAGAAGAACCTGAGTTCAAATCTAGCTTCAGACACAATGCAAAACTAGTCGTGTGACATGGGGCAAGTCACTTAACTCCAATTGCCCTACCTTCTCCCCTCCAAAAAAAAATTCATCTAAATCTAATTTATGCCAAATAGCTTTCAATTTTTTTCAGCTGCTCTTGTGAAGCAAGGAATTCTTCTCCAAATTATGTATATCCTCAGATTTATTGAACCTTGGATTATTTGCAGCTAGATTGTGCAGTGGATAGAGGACTGGATCAGGAGTCAAGAAGAACGGAGTTAAAATGGTATCTTGGACACTTACTGGCTGTGTGGCCCTAGGTAAGTCATTTAACCTTTGCCTACCTCTGTTTCCTCAGCTGTAAAATGAGAATAATAATAACACCTATCTCCCAGGGTTGTTGTGAAATTAAAATGAGATAATATTTATAAAGTGTTATATAAATGGTTATTATTATTCCTTATCTAATTTGTTTCACTGGTTTGCTTTTTTATTTTTAAGCATATGAAAAATTGTTTCAAGTTGTTAATAATATTAAGAGAAATTCAAATCAAAACAACTCTGCATTTTCACTTTGCAATCAGAAAATTGGCAGAGATAACAAATGATGGGAGTAGTTAATGTTAGGCTGCAGAAATACAGAAACACTAGTATACTCTTTTTTTTTTTTTTTTTGCTTTTTGGAGGGCAATTGGGGTTAAGCGAGTTGCCCAAGGTCACACAGCTAGTAAGTGTTAAATGTCTGAGGTCAGATTTGAACTCAGGTCCTCCTGACTTCAGGGACAATACTCTGTTCACTATGCCACCTTACCCGCACCACTACTCTACTCTTGATAGGACTGTGAATTAATCCAGTCATTCTGTAAAAGAACTTGGAATTATTCTTAGAGACTAAAATGTCCATGTCCATTTATTCAGAGATCCCACTGCTAAGTATATAGCCCAAAGACATCATATACTCCCCAAATTCTCATAGCAGCTCTTTTTGCTAGCAAAAAATGGAAACAAAGTAGGTGCTCATTGATTGGAAAATAGCTAAATAAATCATAGGATGTGAATATATGAAATGTTATTTCACCTTAAGAAATAACAAATTCAGAATTCAGAAAGACATGAAAAGACTTATGTAAAGTGATGTAGAGTAAACAGAACCAGGGAAACAATATACACAATGACTATAACAACATAAACTAAAGAATATGAAAACTAACCTGGATACTGTCTAATTATAATGACCAAGCTTGACCCCAGAGAAGAGTTGAGGTTCAACAAGTCAATTGACAAACATTTAATAAGTGCTTACTGTTAGCCAAGCACTGGGGATATAAGCACACAAAAATAAAACAATCTTTACTCATAAGGAGTTTATATTACAATGGGGGGGAAGAACAAGAATTTATACATATGTCTAGTATCTATACATATATTTATATCTATATGTACACTAAATATATATACCAAAATATATATAAATATATATATATGAACTTGAAGAACAAGTATATATATACACACATATAAATATATACATACACACATATTATATATATATATATATATATATGTGTGTATGTGTGTGCCTGTATGTTTGTGTATATATGTATATACTATTAAACCCTGGGTTATGGGCAGCTAGATTTCACAGTAGATAGAGAGCTGGACTCTGGGTCAGAAAGAAATGAGTTCAAATCCTGTTTCAGATACTACATATATATGTATGTGTCTGTATATATAAATGTATATACACTTGTTCTTTAAGTTCAAGCATATATACATTTAAGTAATTGTGTTTATGTATACACACATACATATATTCATACATATATGCTTGTTTGTATGTGTATTTGTGTGTTTATACATACAGGTATACATACATATAGTATATATACAAAGAGAACTTTGGGATATCCAGTTTGAAATGATTATTAGAAAATTGGTGTTCAGTAGGAGTGTACTGCTAAATGTTTAAGAACCAGTTCTCCAGAAACTGACATACTTTTAAACTTAATCTGCTTTATTAACATTTTATCCATCATTTTCTTAAATTTAGACAGTCAATCAATGAATGACCCTTTATTAAACACCTGTGATGTCCCAGGCACTGTGCTAAAAAACTGGGAAAACAAATAAAGACAAGCAAAAAGAAAGATATTCCCTGCACCCTAAGGAGTTTACATTCTAATGGGAAAGACAAACACATACAAGGAAGCTGAAGGGGTAAGGAGGAAGGGTTATGACAGAGAAGCATGGAGTACAGCCTGGTGGGAAAAAAGAGTTGGCCTCCTTAATTGGAGTGCCCTCCTTAATTGGAGGTTCTGGGAGAAGCCATCCAGTCAGAGGGAGGGGCCCTAGGGGCAGAGGGTATAAATCAACAAAACAATAAATCAAGCTCTGATTTGTAGCATTTGCTGATTTCTGAGATGTACATGTTCACGCTAAAAAATGTTAACAATCAAACCAATTGGCTCTATTATGAGCTGGTTCTAGCACATTGCTAGTGATGTGGAACTAAGAATAACAGTAGAGACAGGGGAACTGGGTATATAGATCTGGGTATCATCTGTAGGGAGATAATTGAACCAATAAGAAGTAATGAGTTCACCAAATGAAAGAATGTAGAAAGGAAAGGACAAAAAATCTGGAAAGACTTACATGAACTGATGAAAAATAAAGTGAGCAGAACCAGGGGAATGTTGTACATGGTAACAGCAATATTGTATGACGAAGAACTGTGAATGACTTAGTTATTCTTAGCAATGCAATGATACAAGACAATCCCAGAGGACTAATGATGAAGCATACTATCCTCCTCCAAAGAAAGAACTGATACTGTTTGAATACAGATTGAAGCATCCTATTTTTTCCATTTTCTTTCATTCTTTTTTTCTTCAAGTCTTCTTGTACAAAATGATTAATATGGAAATGTTTTACATAGTTGCACATGTATAACCCATATCTGATTGCTTACCATCTCAGGGTGGGGAGTAAGGGAGGATGGGAAGGTTAGAATTTGGAACTCAAAAATTTTTTTAAATGTTTAAAAAGTTATTTTAACATGTAATTGGGAAAAATGAAAAATATATTTTTTAAAAGAAAGAAAAGGACAAAACCTTGGGGTATACCTGTACTTAGTAGACTTGACATAGATGAACATCAGAAAGGAGATTGGGAATGGTCTGATGGGTAAGAAGAAGAGAGACAGAGACAGAGAGAAGAAGAAGAAGAAGAAGAAGAAGAAGAAGAAGAAGAAGAAGAAGAAGAAGAAGAAGAAGAAGAAGAAGAAGAAGAAGAAGAAGAAGAAGAAGAGGAGGAGGAGGAGGAGGAGGAGGAGGAGGAGGAGGAGAAGGAGGAGGAGGAGGAAGAGAAGGAGGAGGAGGAGGAGGAAGAGGAGAAGAAGGAGGAAGAGGAGGAGGAGGAGGAAGAAGAGGAGGAGGAGGAGATGATATCACAAAAACCCGGAGGGGAAAGAGCATCCAGTAGAAGGTGTCAAACACTTCAGAGAAGTCAAGAAGGTTGAGGTTTGAGAAAAAGGCATTAGACTTGGTAATTAAGAGGTCACTGGCAACCTTGGAGAGAGTAGTTTCCATTGTGTGATGAAACTGGAAGCCAGATTATATAGGGTTTACAAGAGAGTGAGGAGAAAAAATGAAATTAGTCGGTGTAGTTGGCTTTTTCAAGGAGTTTAGCCGAGGGGAGGAGAAATATGGGATGATTGTTAGCAGAGAAAAAAAAAGTTCCTACATATGTAGAAATATTCATAGCAGCACATTTTACAGTAACAAAGAATAGTAATCAAAGTAGATGATCAGTAATTAGGGCATGGCTCAGCATATTTTAGTATATGAATGTAATAGAATATTATTACACTATAAGAAATGAAAAAGTAAGAGAAGTATGACAAGATATAAATGAACTGGTACAAAGTGAAGTAAGCAGAACTAGGAAAATGTACACAATGACTATGAAAAAGTAAATGGTAGCAATAAAAAACAGAGATTGTAAACATAATGACCAAGCTTGACCCCAAAGAAGAGAAAAAAGTGAAGTCCCTCTCTTCTTTGCAAAGATGGAACACTATAAATGTGGAACATTGTACATAATAATCAGGCAATCAACAAATATCTATTGAGGACCTACAATGTGACAATGTGCCAGGCACCAAGCCAGACACTGGGGATGTACAAAGAATGAAACAATCCTTACTTTTTTTTTTTTAAGTAATTGGGGTTAAGTAACTTGCTCAAGGTTACACGGCTAGTTATTTCTTTATGTGTGGGTGCTAATTTTCTGAGGCCAGAACCGATCCCAGATCTTCCCAACTCCAGGCCAGCTCTCTTACTCACTGTACCACCTAGCTGCCCCCCACAATCCTTACTTTCAATGAACTTTTATTGTAATGGGTGAGACAAGTACATAAAAAAACATATACATATATAGAAACTGAAAAGAAATTTAAAACAGAGGAGCCAGCTAGGTGGCGCAGTGAATAGAGCACTGGTCCTGGGGTCAGGAAGACCTGAGTTCAAATACAACCTCTGACACAGCACTTACTAGCCATGTGACCTTGGGCAAGTCATTTAACCCCAATTGCCCTGCCTTCCACCTTCCAAAAAGCAGCCCCCCCCAAAAAAAAAAAACCAGAGGAAGTCATATCTTACTAGAGAAAATGGAAGTCACCAGAGTTGGTTGAGTAGAATAGCCACATGACTATGTCTGTGCCTTTGTAAAATTAGTTTGGGAGCAGTGTGTAAAATGGACTGGAGTGTTATTGATAGACTTGAGGCAGGGAGACCCACTGAGAGGCTGTTATAATAATCTAATCAAGAGGTGTGGACATCAAGGAGGAAACGAGAAACCACTGCTTAACCACGTGGGGTGAGGGAGAGTGGGGTAAATGAAGAGCCAGAATGACTCTCCATAGAAGCAAACTCCCTAGCATCCTCCACATGAAAAGTCTGCATCAGATAAGCAAGCTGATGGGGTCTATGCATGAGCCAGACCTTCATTACACATGACGGGGAATGAAACTGGGGTGTGTCAGTGTCCAAATTGGCAAATGCTATAAATCAGGCCTTGATTTATTACTTCATTGATTGAAAGTAATGAAAAAAATGTGAATAATGCAGATTAAAAACTTGTCATGCATTTCTTCTAGAGAACTGGTAGTTAAACATTTACTAGCACACCACTGCATGGGAATGTTAGATGAGGAGAGAAGCTCACAATTTCTAAAAGGTGATTCAGAGAGATTCTGGATCCGTTCTTTCCCCCAGGAGGCCAGAGAAGGGGTGGTGGCTGGTCTGGGTTATACTGTCATACTAAGTTGATGCATTTGCTTAGTTTTGCTATGCTGCTTCCCCCCCTCCTTTTCTCTTTTATTTTTTGTTACAGGATTAACTTTCTGGGTAGAGAATGGGGGAGGAAAGTGATATATCTGGAAATGAAAATGATTTAAAAATAGAAGATAACAATACAATTTTTTTAAAAAATAGAGATAATTGATTCATGCTGTTAGTTTCTGAAGATGGAAATTAGAATTAAACTCAGGACCTGTAGTGATGCTACCAAGTATTAGTGACCAAGGTACAAACATCGTGTGTTAGCACATGCCTTTCTCTGTGTGCCTCTGGCTCTCTTTCCTTCCTTCTCTTTTTCTTTTTCTCTCTCTTTGTCTCTTATCCATCTAATCGCAGTATTTTAATAGTCTACCAATATATTGGATTTCTATTTCCATTCTGCTGTGAGACCAGATCTTCAATTCCCAACTAACCTTCTTACAAGGACATGCTGTAGGTCCCAAGGAAGACTGGAGAGGCAGGGGGAAGGCGTTGGCAAATCAGTACAAATTCATCTCTGCAGTTCTCTACAAAAACAACTCAAAGCACACATTCTACTGATCAATAGTATCACCTTCTGTACACAAAGAACAGTACAGCCACACAATGTGCTGGGCATGTTCTTTTCAGTGTTTCAATCATAGTTTACAAGCCGTTGCCAGGCAGGGAATGGGTCTGTGTCACTCTCTTTGTTTAGCATTTAGCAAAATGTTCCTTCCACAGGCAGCTAAGCATCGAAAATGCCCTTTGGTGGTGATGATGATAAAGGTAATAGTGATGGTGGGGATGAGTCTGGCGATAGCTGGTGATGATGGGGGTGAGACTGGGGGGAAGGGTGCAGCTTTTATTAGCTGTTGTTAATCTTCCAAAGGAAGGCTAGACCACTAAGTTAATGGTCCTTATTTTCAGTGATGAGCCTAGTTGAGAAGCAATTTGTGACCCCAGTTTAACTACACCAACAAAAAAGATCTGAGGTGCTCCTCTACAGAATACTAGCTGAAAAAAACAACAAAAAAAAGAATACTAGCTGACATTTATACTGCTCCTTCCATCCACTGCTTCATTCCTCCCGACAGTTCTGTGAAGTAGGTGGGGTAGGTATTATTATCTATACAGGTGGGAAAACTGAGGCTATTCAATGACTTGTCCAAGTTCACACCAGAGTCAGAAGCAGTATTCAAACCCAGGTCCTCTGTTTATAAATCCAAACCCCATCCATGACAGTTCAGTTGTATCATATACAAACATCATGACAATCCCCACTTGACACCACTGTCAAGCAGGACAGGCTGGTTTCCAGGAAAAATGTCACCTCCTTCTCTTTACTGACTCAATCTTCAGGCTGCCATTTTGTAATATTTCTTTTCCCTAAGCAACAGAGTCCTTGATGTTCATTTGATCGGGTTTGATGTATTTTTTTTTTTAATTTAAGGATGGTTGAGAGGGAGGACTGCTCACACAATGTGATTTGTCCATGGCTACCTTTCTAGAGATGGCCCTGCCTTTTCAGAGACAGAATATTATGTTGATGGATATGATGCCTGTTGTCTGCCAATGGGATGGAATGGGCAAGTGATGTTGGACACTATAGGATGTGGGTAGCTGGATCTACATTCCAAAATTCACAGGGTAGGTCTCAGGACTTAAGAGTCAACAAGAGCCTTAGAGATCATCTAATTCTATGCCTTTATTTGGCAGATACGGAGTCTGAAACTCAGGGAGGGAAATAGATTTGCCACATAGTAAGCAGAGCTAAATCCCAAATTTAAGACCTCTGATTGTAAAGCCAAAGCTTTTTCCAGTAAGCTACTGCTAAAGAAAAAGAAATATTAATACTAATACTGTACTCTGAATTTAGGTGTCTGGCTGTCAGAAGTGATTTTATTTCATTTAACATTCATCTATATCCCGGCCATTTCTATAAGATTTCTCATAGAGAGATGTTCAAATTGGCATAGTTCTCTATGCCCTCTGACATGATGCCCTGTAATGGGAATGGGAATTTAAAGATCTTCCTTGCCCCTTAAAAGACCTGGGAGGAATTTGAAGACCTTCTCTGCTTTGAAAGTAAACTCTGCCCCCTAATAGGGTGGGAGGAGTTTGCTGAAGGGAAGCAGAGCCCACGGGAAGATGGGAATCAGAGCCAGAAAAACAATGGGAGAAAGAGGAGGTTGAGGCAAGGAGATAGAGAGGTTTGTGAGTAAATATTGATCTTTTATTGGTTTGTGGGAAGGCTAAATGATGCTGTGGCTCTCAGTGTTATCATGGCTTCTTAATATCTTTGGTACAATGATGGAATCAGCTTACTGGTTTTGGATTTGGTTTTCTGGTGTCTAAGTAAATGCTTCAGTTCTATCCTCTATATGGAGAGTTTGTTATATTTTGTGATTGAAAGTCATGCTATATTTATAGTCACGGTCTTGATCGTGATCATGGACTCTGTAAATACTGCATTGGTGCTACACGCCCTACCCCAACTCTCTGCCCAAGACAGAGGTAACATTTATATGAATCATAATCAAGGAAAAGACATTTTAAAATAAAGTCTGGATTAACATTTCAGAATTTAGAGAAAATATTATTTTGTAATACTTCTTTTTTTTTCTTTTAAACAAATACTTTATTAACTTCTGTTTTACATCATTCATTTCCGCCAGATTTTGAGTTACATTCATTTTCCCCCCATTATTCCCCTACCCAACCTCCCAGAATAGCAGTCCCACAAGATATCGCTTCCTCCAATCTGCTCTCTCCCATACCTTCTCCCATACCCCCATCGACTTTTCCATTAGAGGAAGGTGAATCTTTGTGTCCCAATGCCTGCACATCTTATCTCCCAATTACAAGCAAAAGAGTATTAATAATAGTATTTATATATATTTGAAACATTTAATGTTACGACCTCGAATTTCAGATCCATTTCCTTCCTCCCTTGTCACCCATTCCCTCTTGGGAGATAAGTAATTCAGTATATGTTGTACATGTCTAGCTATGCAAAACATTATCATAGTAGATATATTGTACAAGGCTGCTTATAATTCCCTCCCACTCATCCCACCCCCCACCTGGTCCATTCCCTACATAATCCTGTCCCTCTTCTATAGTGGGTACTTCCAACCTCCCCTCACCCCAAGGATGCCCTCCCATCCATCATCCCTCCTCTCATCCCCCTTCCCCCTATCCTGCTGCAGGTTGAGATATCCCATTTAGTATGTATGTCATTTTCTCCCTGAACCAAATTCAATGTGAATGTGGTTTTGCCTTTTTAGCCTTCCTTATTCTCCCCCTCCTTTGCACCCACTTCCCCTACATGAGATAGTTTACCCTACCATGTCTCTCCCCATCTCCTCTTGCCACTTTCCTCTCTCACCTCATAATTTCATCCCTTGAGTACTCTCCCTTCCCAACAAAATCAACCTATGCCCTCTATCCATATATAACTGTAACCATATACACACACATTCACATATGTATTCATATGACCACACCCCCTTCTTCCATTATTTTCATAGTGAGAAAGATATCATCAGTCACAGATATTGCTTTTCCATATAGGAATGTAAATAGTTCAACTTTGATAAGTTCCTTTTGATTTCTTTTCCCTGATTACCTTCTCAGGCATCTCTTCCTTCTTGTGTCTGGATGTCAAATTTTCTATTCAACTCTGGTTTTTTCCTCAAGAATGCTTGAAAGTCCTCTATTCCACTGAATGACCATATTTTCCCCTGAAACAAAATACTCAGTTTTGCTGGGTAGGTGACCCTTGGGTTCATTCCCAGTTCTTTTGCCCTCTGGAATATCATATTCCATGCCCTTCGATCCCTCAGTGTAGAAGCTGCCAGGTCCTGGGCTATTCTGATTGTGTTTCCACAATATTGAAATTGTTTCTTCCTGGCTGCTTGTAGTATTTTCTCCTTGATCTGGGGATTCTGGAACCTGGCTATAACATTTCTGGGAGTTTTCTTTTTGGGATCTTTTTCAGGAGGTGATCGGTGGATTCTTTCAACCTCTATTTTGCCCTCTGGATCTAAAACATCAGGGCAGTTTTCCTTGAGAATTTCTTGAAGGGTGATTTCTAGGTTCTTTCCTTGATCATGGCTTTCAGGTAGTCCAATAATTTTTAAATTGTCTCTCCTGGATCTATTTTCCAGGTCAGTGGTTTTTCCCATGAGATATTTCACATTGCCTTCTAATCTTTCATTTGTTTGGATCTGCTTAACAGCATCTTGATTTCTCATAAAGTCATTAGCTTCCATTTGCTCCAGTCTAACTCTGAAAGAATGAATCTCCTCAGTGAACTTTTGAGATTCTTTTTCCATCTGGCAAATTCGACTTTTTAAGGCATTCTTCTCCTCAATGCCCTTTTGGGCCTCCTTTGCCATTTGAGCTAGTCTATTTTTTAAGGTGTTGTTTTCCTCAGTCAGGCTGTTGACCCTCATTTCATACTTTTCCTGCATCCTTCTCATTTCTCTTTCTAATTTTTCTTCCACTTCTCTTATTTGATTTTTAAAGTCCTTCTTAAGGTCCTCTATGGCCTGCAACCCACTCATGTTTTCCCCTGGGGCTTTTGGAGCAGGACTTCTGACCTCACAGTCCTTTTCCCGCTCTATGCCCCCAAAATAGGAGTCTAGGGTTGCATTTTTCTGTTTCCTTTGCCTTGGCATGTTGCCACTTAATTGCTTGACTTTTGGGCTTGTTGCCACACTATGGCTTTAAGGCCAGCTAGAGGAATTTTCGTCCGGAACGTGTGGGGGGCAACTTCCATTTCTGGCAAGCTGTAAACCCACCCACAACTTCCACCCTAGATCACAATCCAGATCCAGGGAGGTTAAAGCAAGAGCAATTACCCCCCAAGACTGATCGCTGGATCTCCCCACGATTTGTAGGCTGGGAGCCGGAAATGCCTCTGAAAACTACACAGTGGCGTGTCTCCTCAGCAGCTTCTAGCCCCCAGGGGAGGGAGCTGACGCATTCCCCAAATACAGGTCCCAAAGTCCATAGGACACTAACCTCTTACTTTGTCCTAGGCAAGTCTATGTTGATAATTCTGGCGTCTCCACAGTTCCTGGTGTTCTGGGGTTCCTCCAGCGGGCTGCTGGCCCTGCCGCCCTGGGGCTAAAACCTCGGCTCACGTGGACCTGGGCTCGGCTCGGCTCCTGCGCTCTGCGCGGTGCAGGCTCCCAGACCACTGGGCTGGTCCTTCCTGCAGGGTGCTGGGCTGTCCTCAGCGGGAGGTTAGCTTCTCTGTGTCGTTCTGTGGGTGCTGGGGCTCCAGAAGATTTTCAGAGTCCTTTTTTACATAGTTTGGGGAGAATCTGGGGGCAGAGAGGCTTGGAGGAGCTGTTTCTACTCCGCCATCTTGGCTCCGCCCCCCTGTAATACTTCTAAAGAAGCTAAAAAAGAACTTTCAAAACTACGCTCCCATACCATGCTGCTTCTGAATGAGAAAAGGGTCTGTCTTTTGCTTTTGTATCCCTAGTGCTTGTCACAGTGCCTTGAACATAGTAGGCACTTAATAAATGTTTTTGATTGACTGAGTGCTTTAAGTATGCCCCAAGTGAAGATCAATGCTCTCTTTATCATTGGTCAGTCAACCTGCATTTATTAAATGCCTACCATGTTCACAGCATTGTGCTAAGCACTAGGAATACACAGAAGGGCAAGAAACAGTTTCTGCTGTCTAGGAGCTCACAGTCTAATGGGGGAGACAAAATATGAATGACTATGTACAAAACAGGACACATACAAGGCAGACTGGAGATAATCTCAGGTGGAAGGCGCTAAGATTGAAGTGCATTTAGGGGAAAGGTGACTTGTGGAAGGTGAAACTTTAGCAGAGTGTTGAAGGAAGTCAGGAGGCCATGATGAGGAGGCGGGGAGAGTTCCTGGCATGGGGGACAGCAGGACACTTCTTTTTCTTTTTCAGATAGAAACATAGTTCCCCACCTCCACCCAAGGCTAAGCAATAAAAAAATCACAGAATGATTACAATCAATTGAGATGCTAATCTTCAAGATATATTGGGATGTATGCTGTTCATCAAGCCAGCTCATTCCTGAGTGACTTGCTTAATAATATGGAAGGTCTTGAATTTTTTTTAACTGGTTTAGTTCTTCAATTTTCATTTTTTGCCTG